>JAANSN010003618.1:0-17869 GCA_036850665.1 Dicranocentrus wangi | reverse complement strand
ATGCCTAATTAGTACAACTTTTTGTGAGATTTGAAACGAAATAATAATCGTTGCGAGTAGCCGTCTTTGGGGAAACGCAAATTCTCTCATTCAGATCAGGCATATATCGTCATCGTCCACTCCTCCCTGTAAATTATCCAATGGCAGCGACAGTGAAGCTGTTAAAGGTTTTGCTGGCTCGCTTCGAATGTCCGTGCCTCAGAGAATGTCAAAGTGGTGACACGTATCGACTTAAACCAGATGCCAGCCGCATTTCAGTCGGTGGAACGTCAAGTGTCTAAAAGAATACAATTTTGTCTCTGCTGCTGCTGCCCTTCCCTCAACCCACTAGCCATGACAGTCAGGTTGCCATTCAGTGGATATGAGCCGGGGACGACCATTCCTGTCGGAATTGAAATAGATAATGGGAGCAGCCGAGTCGTAAAATATGTTTCAGTAGCTGTAGAGCAAGTACTTAAGACTATGTATAAGTAAATTATGTATGCACCAGGAACTATATATAGCTGGATGAATGATGACGCTATATTATGTAATAAGTTTTGTTTTTAATAACCACCCACACAGAGCCAAGTATATCACCACCCCAAACAAACCCATAGTTTTATCACATCTGTAGTAGAAGGAAAGTTTTGCACGCAGTCAATACATTATGTCGTTAAGGTACGTTAAGAAGGAAATCTCATATGGTTTTTAGTATGTAAAATTTTAAGTTCGACTGTGTGAGCCAGTGTGAGCTGAATGAAATGCAAGAACATTTGTAACTATGCTACGTTTAGAGGATAGCCAGCAAACAACTTCGAGATTTCGGCCTGAGATGGAGAATAAAAAATCATTAACCGGTGTTGTGTTGTAAGTGTTGTGAGTGTAGTACTCATTTAAAATACGTAAGAAGGTTAATTAGAGAAAGCAAAGGGTTAATTCTCCATCTCAGGCCGAAATCTCGAAGTTGCTTGCTGGCCTGGCTTGAATGAAATGTACATGAATTTTGGTTGGTGAAGGTGATAGCGCACATGCCAACTTGCACGTGGAATGAGGAGATAGAAGTTGACATCGTTATTGGAGAAATCCCACTTGGAGGAGGAGAAGTAGAGTAGACGGTAGTAAAAGTGTAGCAGCAAAGTCTTCCTGTCGAATCCCTTTGTAAATCTATCTTTTGTGGGCGCGTGGAGTGTAACCGTAACGTTTGAGGGACGATTGTTTGTTGACAGCTCTGACATGCAATGCAAAATATTATGCATGCATATAAATTAAGCTCAAGATAAATTAGAAAAAAGTGTTATTTAGTTTAGAGTTCTTTTTAGTGTGAATGAAACTCCATCGTATGCGAATTCAAATATAAACGCAACCTTTTACCCATGAATGAAACAACATGAAACATGGAAATGAATAGTTTTGTGTATTGTGCCAGTGAGAAATAAAAATTAATGAAATGTTTGACATCCAACCAACCATATTTTTTTCCTCTCCTCCATCTCCACATTCCCCTCTATGTAAACCTGACTCAAGTCTACACACATTAAAATTTATGTCTTGTTAGAATGTACGTTTTATTTATAAAGACTATATAGAGGTTTGCTACTATTGTTCTGATTCATTTAATATGTACTTGAATTATTTGTCCCCGGTCACATTCCGAATCCACACCGATTGCAATATGTTCTCCCAGTGCTTCCGCACACTGGAGATAAGAATGATCACAGTTGTTCCGTTGGACACGCATGTAAGGGGCATCAAACCGTTTTGCGTGCCTCTGAACGACACTGCCATTTGTTTTGGGGGTGAACCAATAATAAGGTAAACGTCACGGCCAATTGTTGCCAATGACACTTTTGAAATTTTGAAACCTGACCCTACTTTCAATTCCACTTGTACTTCCATGATTTCCAGTCCAGTAGTCCAGTGCTCTCTTGTATCTACACAACAGGTTGACAGTTCTAGGTTCGTCATTTGCTGTCCCAGTTGCGCTCAGCTCCTCTCCTCAGACATCAGCTCAGTCAGATACAAAAGTCAGAGTTCACAGTTTGACCAAAGACGACTTCCAGATTGGATTAGTCAACCATATCATGTCTGGTCGAGGTGGCAAAAAAAGCCTTTAAAGGCTCCCAAGAAAGGCAAGGGCGAGATGGACGAGGACGACATGGCGCTAAAGCAGAAGAAACGAGAGGAGTGTAGAAGGCATTAGAGACCATGAAAGCCAAGGCTGGCTCAAAAGGGCCCATTCCCGGTGGTGGAATCAAGAAATCTGGCAAAAAGTGAATCAACCGTGTCCAAACCAATTTAACCAATACAACGGATACTGACGATAAAATTATGACTAAATCTAATTTCCTCCTTTTTCCAATTCCTCTCAATGAAAATACTTGTATTATGTATAATTCTGGGTTTGCTACCCTTTTAATAAACAAATACGCAAAAAAGTCAACCAGAATTTCTACAAATAGCTTGTTCCAAAATCTTCCTTTCATACCACTTTCAACCCCCCCAAAACAATAACATGTCAAAACTGTAATCCTCTGCTTGTCACTACCATATAAACACACCAAGAATGGCACACAATTAACATTAGCGTACACTGAATTCTTACAAAATGATTCTCTGTCATTGACATACATAGTTTACGGGAGTCGCAGTCGCGGAGCGATGCCGATGATGTCAAGGTAAAGTGTGCCACGCTCTGCTCGTGTGCTCTTCTTCTTTTTTAATGTGTTTACCCTACTCATCATTCCTTTTCTCCGCTTTTCCACCCGCCCCCATTTAATATTTATGTATGCATAGATTTAGAACCCGGCTCCGTACACTCCTTGCATACTTACGAGTCTGGAGCAAGAAAGTCTGAAGAAGAAGAAAAAATGGGGAAAAAGATTGTAAACATTGGCGGAGCGTATTTATCAAAAAGTTTCCAAACAAGAAGCGGAAGCTCCAGTGAACCGTGACCGAGCCGCCAATCTATGCACCACGCATATATATCCCAAACGAGAATGATGATGATGATGATGACGATGATGCCACAATTTGTTGTACTGGCAGATGCTCCACTCTCCACATTTTTCCTTCTTGTTCTCGTGTGTAACTGGTGGTTGATGGGATGTGATGATGCTGCATGGTGGATGGATGGATGGACAGGGAAAATATGCAAAATATGGAGCCGATCCTGGTCCCACCACCGCCACCCGTCAATACCCAACAAAATATGAGAGCGCCACAAAAAAGGGAGAAAAATTGTGGTATAACCTGATTCCCACTTTTTTTGCGTTTCCCTTTTCTCCCCATTTCTTTTTTGGGAGGGGGGAGGGGAATACCATCTTGTTTGTTTGGTCCCTTTTTTGAACGGGGGGAGCGACCAACTTACGCGCATTTAATACCAGACATGCATCCACATTGTCATACATATTTATGAAAATATTATTCAACCTTTCTTCAAAATTCAATCCAATGTTTGCATTTAAGCTCTCTGCCTATAGCCACCACCACAGCCCCACATATTCCCTATTATATTCCATCATCGATCGCTAAGTACTTTCTTCCAGCCCTCTTTTTCCTGGAGAAGATGCTCTCTCTTTCCATTTAAAAAAATATGAAATCGTCCCCATAAGTATGTTTATATGGTAAATACCTATGTTATGACATGACATGACCCTTTATTATTCCCAAAAAATCATGTTTACAAACATGTCTCGATATTTAAACAAACAAAAGAGGAGGAGGAGGAGAGCCCTCCTGCAATCTGTTTTCTTTAGAAAAACAAGTACAAATACTATATTTCGCATTGAATTGAAGACACGGATGCTGATTCTCGTCGAATATTTGGATACTCCCTTTTTGGAATCACTCACACTCACATCAAAAGAGTTCAACATATTTTTTCTGGGAGTGCACACTTTCCAACAACAAAAAATAATAATAATACCTACGCCCAGGTGCCCAGTACAAACTGAAAGAGAAAATGCCGGATTTCAAAGGGCATATATATCTCTCGTGTTATTTTTCCAAAAAAATCTGTGTACCTACTATTTGCTTTCAAGGCTTGATCCACCTTGATAGAAAACCACCTTCAGCTTCAACAACCACGCCATGTAAACGATGATAAAAGATATCCATATGACATGATATATATAAATGGATCGGGAAGTCGGGAAGATAGCCATGTGTGTGTGGTCGAAGAACCCAACCCATCACCACATTGAGCATCCTCATCCTCTTTCCCTTTCGGTTGAAATAAAATCCCACGCATTTCAACTTTAAAAATAAAATAAAAAAGATTCTTCAAATGAAAAATATATACCTATATATATTATTTTGAACATCCAGGAAGAACATAATATATTTTCTTTGGATGCAGAGAAAGCTTTGCTTCAATTGTAGGAAAGTCAGCATAAGAGGAAAAAAGAAGTATAGGCGAGCACTCCTCGTCACAATGACGCTCAAGAAGAAATCCGTAAATGTCCCTACTTTCACTTTCTCCCGTTTTTGGATATGTAGCCCGGTTGGTTGGTAGTTGGTAGTAAAATAAGCAAAAAAAGTTCCAAGCGTTATTGCATTCCTCCATCATCCCGTTTCAGTATTATTGCATCAGTTTTTTTGGAGTTGTGAGGATGAAATTTCACAAGAGCTAGCTGGCTTCTACTTACTACGCTTATGCTGTATGGATGGTGGTGGTGGTGGTGGTGGTGGCGGTGGCATGGACCCCAAAGTGCCACAACAATTTCGTCTTTTCAAGTAATGTCTGAGTTGGGGACAACCCGTACAATATATATTGCCCTTTCCTCTACCCTCCTTCCTCCTCCTTTCTTCACACGCCAAAAGAATGGGACATTTCAGTCTAGCCAACATAACACTACTTTTTTTCTTCTTTTACTTTTTTTCAAATGCTCCTTCTCCACTACTGGCTCAGGGAGGAGAAGGAAAAAGAGAGACCTGCATCTTTCTTTGGCGAAATATAAAAAAAATTGTCGCTTTCCGTATGCACACGTTTTTTTCTTCTTCTTCTTCTTACTCTCCCGGCACATGGATGATATTCATGTTGGACCGTGTGTTTGAAAGAAAGGAGTGTCAAAAAGGGTTAGATATTCAGAAAGTACATATAGGTATGTATATATAGTAGGTCCTGGCGGAGGTGTTTTTTCTTCTTCTTTTTTCGGTATATTATATTATATGCATTATGTACATATAACGGAGAAGAAAACGTATGGGAAAGGTCGATGCGTTTCTTTTTCTCGGAAGGAAGAAAAAGGATAGGAAAAGCAAAAGGAAGGGAAAAAAGCTTTTTTGGAGTCTTTTTGATGGGAATTTCCATATGACTACGACCTCACTTTAGGGGTGCAATTCGGATTTTCTTTCTCTCTCTCTCTCTCGCTCTCTTCTTTCTTTTTTTTTCTTGTGAGAAAAGTACAACTGTAATGTTAACGGGCAAGCAAATAACAGCGAGTGAGAGAGAGAGAGAGAGCCAAAAGCACATTCTTCTTATATCATTTTTTTCTCTTCTCCTTCTTCGTCTCTGCTCCATTTTGAGCTAAACATCTTCACCAGCAGCAAGCAAGAAGAAAACCAGTGTTACACACGAGATGTACCATTGTGGCGTTGTGTTTTGGGCTCAGATATATATCTATATTATATTATAAGCTATTTGCTAAATGGGTTTTGCCATTTTCCCTCAAACCTAAATGAAACTATAATAATATGAGTTGTGTATTTATACTACGGACGGACGGAGAGAGAGAGAGAGAGAGAGAGAGGAACGGATGGGTGGGTGGATGGGTGGTGGTGGGGTTCCCTCTCTAACACTTTTTTTGTGCACCATATGTGAATGACGATGACGCATAACAACTTTTCTTATTTCCTCCAAAATCGGCGAGGTTGACAGAATGAAAGGCTAAATGGGTGCAATATTCGGCGGGCTTTGTGCTGAGGTTGCATAATATGCCCAGTAATATCCCGTACTACACGGGTTTTATGGTGCCGGCAGAAAAATACAGAAATATAATATAAGAGGAGACTGAGGAGAGGGGGTATTGGGATTTTTTGGAGCTCAAAGTTCATTGTCATTTTGAGTACACATACTTATATTGCCCGTTTATTTTTCCCCGATTTTGCAACCAAACCAAGTTGGATAGCAAATAAAACTTAATAATATTTTTTTGTGGAAATAATGTATCTTTTAAAAAACGTTCTCACTTTAATAATCCCTCGTAGGAGGGGAGTAGTGTAGTGGTCTAAGATCACAAAAAAAAAATTTTTATTCCAAAAGCAATTATTTTTTTTTTGTGTTAAGCAAATGACATGGCAGACTGGGATAGTTTGGCAGTGAAATTGCCAATAAATAAAACCCGTTCGACAACCTCGCTCCTCCACTCTCTCTCTCTCTCACTCTCGCTGTAACAATTAGTTGAGGAGATGATTTACGATTAAAATTTCAACTTGGCGACTTTAATGGGCGAGTCTCGGAGCAGAGCTGCGAGAGAGATGAGATTTGTGGTGGGACACGCATCACGTCATCAGGCTGTGAGTTGTGTATTCCCGGCTAACTTGCCATTTTAATGAACTTTCTACACACCACTGGGACCTCAGCAGAAATCTCAATGGAGGAGGAGGAAAAATCTACTCGTTTTCGTTTTTTTACTTTACAGAACCGAAATTATTATACACACTTTGAAAAGGAGAGAGGGTAAAAAAGAGAGAAGAAGAAGAAGAAGAAGAAAGTTTTAAGTAAAATTTGCACTTGAGAGCCTCCAACCAACTATATTTAACCTCCCCTTTTTCCCAGAGTGGAAGAAAAGGAGCGGGATGGAGGTAGAGGTGGAGGTGGGCCCCCAAAATTAAAACTCATCTCACGTAAAACATTAAGGCTACCTGAAATGAGCTGTAAAGTTAAGAATGATGAACATCGATCCCAACCATGGTCCTACTTTCTTTAATTAGCTCATTTTGTTGGAGGAAGG
The DNA here is from genome assembly GCA_036850665.1 of Dicranocentrus wangi. Lineage (NCBI taxonomy): Eukaryota > Metazoa > Arthropoda > Collembola > Entomobryomorpha > Entomobryidae > Dicranocentrus > Dicranocentrus wangi. The sequence goes on along the minus strand of JAANSN010003618.1, from coordinate 10,934 downwards.
GAAGCCGCGGAGGTTTGCCCTCCAAGTCCTTACATGCTAGTCGTGCGACTACCTACGAATTACTAATGCGCACATGCCATTAAACTCTCTCTCTTCTTTTTCTCCTCTCAAGATCTTAAGGGAACTGTCGTCCGCCACTCCACCACCACCACCACCACCACTTCTCCCCCCATCGCAAACCTCCGTTATTGCTCCGTGTAAATGGTAATTGCAAGGTTGTAAAAGTGTTAGCTCGTTTGGAGTGAAAGTGGATGATGCCGGAGGTCGTCGCGGTGGATGGAGGTGGAGAGGAGTGGTGGTGCTCTGGTGTGCAGACAGAGAGGGGAAAACGGAACGGCCGTTCTTCGCTCGCTCTCACATCAGCTCACTATATGACCCAGCTTTATGGAGCACTATCCGGGAACCTCACTCTTGCGGGATTCTTGCGAGGGAAAAGGCTTAATGAATATTAATTACAAGGGTGCCTCGCGTTTCCTCCTAGTCTGGGTTCGAGGGATCCAACCAATCCCTCCAGTTCCGTTTCTACTGAATGAACAGAACATCACTGATCCCTCTCTCTCTTTCTCTCTCTCACTCACCCGCCCCGGTTGTGTATGCCTACTAATTTTTTTTTTGCCGTCGCCAGTTTTTTTTTTTTTTTTTGTTTTCATCCTTTTTTTCATACCACAGCTATTGAATTACTTTTTTATGATTACGTGTACAGGAAGAACAAGAAGATAGACGAGGGGGAAAAGTCGTCAGGGGAGGGTTGGAAGTTGGAAGAGTGGAGTCGAGTGGGTTGAAAATGAACATTCATTTCCCAAAGGTCCTTTACTCTCGAAAAACAAAAAAAATTGTTGAAAAAAAGAGCGTAGGTAAGTAATAATAATAACTCGCTGGGTGAAAAGTGCAAGTTGGTGGGGATATGATATGATGTAAAGAAGAAACAACGAAGGGATAATTAAGCTTTTTTTGTTAAACAACCACACACTTTTGTTTATTTATAGTTTTTTCTTTTCTTCTCAAAACTAGCATTCGGGGAGAGAATTTCCAATTGGGCTAAACTTGTTTCAGACTGAAATCGTAAAAGAGGATCAGCGGGATGGCGGCGAGGAAGGCTCTGGAGATGCAAATGTCTGCAAAGTTGACCTGGTGGTAGAGATTTGACATGACTCGCACGACTTCGTCCTGAGGGAGGTTTGGTATTCGAACCATGACTTGGCCACAAGTCTCCCCGATCGCTCCCACCTCTTGGACCACTAAACTGCGAAATCTGTTCAATCAGAAAAGCCGATCATGATGATCCCATAGTTTTTTTTTAAACAATCTTAAAGATACCTAACGAAAATCTATAATTTTTTTTGAAAGTGAGGTGAGGTGGTGTATTATTATTATTATACGATACGTACACACAAAACACGTTGATGAGCCCTTCCACCGTGTACTTCCTCCGGTACTTTTTCGTCTCCTGGCTGATGCACATGATGAACTGGCAGCACTTGACGAGCAACGAGAAAACCTGTCCTATGAGCTCCGCCATCATTTGCGTTCCCACGTTGTGGATCTCACTCGGGTGGACCACTTTCCTTTGATCCAGCTCGCTAAACCAATACTTGGCCATGTTGTTCCCGTAGTCGTGTAACTATATATAAAGTAAAGTAGAATACAGGAGCAGAATAAATATATAGAACACCTTTGATAATTTTTTTTTCACTTTTCAATTTAAAATTTTCAATATCATATCAGAATAATTCTAATAATATATTTTTCCATTACTTGCCGAAGCGCCTTGGTCTTTGGACCGTAGTCGATTTCCAACCATTTAATTTCCTTTTCCAGCTCTGCCGGGAAGTCAAATTCCAGCAGGATCTTTTCTTGATACACTGGCTGAACCTGGAAAATATGTCGGGTATGGAGTTATATATGCAAATTAGGAAACTGTAACCTGGAGCTAGGAAAGGAAACGTAAAGTAAAAAGGTAATTTTTTTTGACAAGTCCTCCTCCTCATCTTTTTTTCTTACCTCTGCAATTTCAGCCAGCTTGTGCCTTAGCGTTGTGGCATTTTTCCCCTGGTTGGGCCGGGCGGTGAGGAGGAATGCCTTGACGCGCTCTTCAAAATCCAGCTGAATCTGCTCCAAAAGGCCAATATACCGGAGGCCATCGCAATCAATGAAGTAGTCTACAAAGTCTTTGAGCTCCTCCGGAGTGGCCCGGTGGACCCTCCGCACCCGGTCCCCCCGCCGAGTGATGCTTCGCTCAGAGATGTACTCTTTGAGTCCGGAGATGCCTGGCTTGAGTGTTCCTGACAGGGCGCGGGCGAGATACACCCGGGAATCCGCTTTGAGTTGAGAAAGATTTACGTTACTTTGCACCCGCTCCACGTGCACCAGCGAGAGGGACATGCGGGGCTCAGCCTCCTCGTCGTAGAAACTCCGCGGGATGATCTCCGTGTCTGATTTGGATTTGACGGATACCTATCAATTAACAAAAAACAAACTTATACAGGCTGAAATGATAATATTTGGGAATTTTCTGTAGTGAAGGACTCACCTTTTTTAGAGGCTTCCGCGGGGGTGTTGACTCCGCCTCGTCCGACTCATCAGCAGCTGTTGACTCTTCCGAGGGGATTGTTGAGGGAAACTCTGAGATTTGTAGGTATGGTACTTCCACTTGCACGTTTAGAGGCACGTACGGCACCATCATCATGTTGTCCTCTTGTTGACATATTGGAGGAGGAGGAGGTGGACCTCCCAGCGGGATGGCAGTGAGTAGGGCGTTGGGGGCTTCCAGCGGGGTAGCATTCCGTGGCGGTCTCTGCGTCTTGACACTTTTTGGGGGTTGAGTAGTACATGACACTATTTGCCGCGTTCTGGAAGTCTGACAGGACGTCACAACGACGTTCGACGGCGGCGCAACAATGGCCCCGCAGGTTGTTGCTCTCGGGAGGGGTCTCTCTATCACGCTGGCGCAGGACTCGTTGGAGGAAGCCAGACAGGAGAATTCCACTTCTGAGCCAACCGCAGAAGGATAGTTTGATGAGTCGACGGCTGCGCAGGAGGCAGAGCTGGGAACAATGGAAATCGTGGACGCCACCGCCGACCTGTTCCCCTTCAATTTCGACCGAGAACGAGAACAATCCAACTTTGAGCTGGTTGCCGAAACATTGTTGCTTGTGGCAAAGTCCTGTTTACCTAAAAAAATAAAATGAGCTTGGGGGTGGCTTCAGTTAATATTTTCTTTAAAATTACGCATTTATTTGTGCTCCACCTTACTTTGCTTTTGTTCACACTGCTGCTCCGACGACACTTTGGTGTACTTTCCCCTCCGAAACTGCGCCGTTTGTGTGGAAATGCAGGGATCCTGTTGGAGTGCCTGGGTGTTAGTGCCACACTGCTCCTTTTTCCCCTTGGAGGTTTTGGTTTTGGTGACTTTCCCGCACGGGATTTGCACATAGTTCCCATTCTCACAGCATTCAATCCTCCTCCCGACTCCTCCAGCCTTGCATTGACATTTCGGATCGTCGCATTGACCAACGGATGGAAGCTCTATTCTAATAAGGTCGACTAAAGTTATTGGGACTAGGCGGCGGGACCAGGAACGAGGGAAACCATTTTCGAGTGCAACTGAACTGAACAGCAGAACAGATGGAGCAGAGGTTCGAGTGGAATTGCACTCGAATTAAAGACATGGCGTCGTCGGCAAAAATACTTTTTTTTATGCCAGAGTCCCAATAACTTTAGTCTCTAACCCTAATAATCTATCTCCTTCACAGTAGGTAAACCATGAAGGATCGTATTCCTCAGTCTGCGTTGTTACACCCGAGTGATGATGAAGATTCTTACCCGCACAGCCCAGCTCCAGCTCCTCTTCGGAGGGCACGGCCTCGAGACAGTTTTCCAAATTCAAGTCCTCCTTGGTCTGGCAGAACCTCTCCAGATTATTACAATTACTGGTCAGCGGCTTTTTACTCATTTTCTGTTTAAACGGACGAGCTGAGCCTAAATCAGGCACAACTCCCAACTATTTACTAATAAAAAAGTGTTTAACAAGTACAAAACGTGATGATGATGACTACAATATATTCATCATGTGATCATGGTTCATGGTTCTCTGGTGGGCTACTCCAAAACGGGAAATTTTGCATTATTAATTAAATTAAAAAAAGAGTTTAACGCATTGTGAGCAGGTTATTAATTTATTTTCATGCACGTTACGAACCATTAAATATTATGGGTAAAGTGAGTGATGTGAAAATGATGTGGAGTAGTAAGTATCCAAGTCAATCCAAGTATCCAAAAGCAACCTAGGTGATCCGTGTTCACCAACCAACTTCACCATGTGTTCACCACCGTGATGTGATCAAATCATGTGTGGAGTGTGGTGAGGGGTTCATGTTCATCATCATCAACCATGCCTACGGCTCATCATCATTTGGTTCATGAGAACCATATCATACGTGCGTCGTTTGGTTAAAGAGACCGTACTATACCCACCCCAACATACACGTACTCCAACTGCTGTAATACCTAATTAATTATTCGCAAATTATTACATTTTTGTTTTGCCATAAAGAATTCCGTAATAAAGCACGGACGGTGAAACAGTAACTCTGTCATTTCCAGAAAACAGATTTTTTGAGGTGGAGATCGAGCATTTCAAGGACTAAGCAGTCGGTCAAAAATTTTATTCAACTTCGCTATCCCGATTTACAGCAAAGGTAAGAAAATATAATATAATGTGTACACATAATATGTGGGATTTGACGCATCTTAAAACGTACGTCATTTGCAGCCTTCAAGTGAAAATTATACAGAAAAATGGAAACTTCTATATTGACACAATATTGATTTCCCCCTCGCCCCACCATCATCACCGCCACCACCACCATCACCATGCTCCATCAAGACAGATTATTTGTTAGCATGCGATTCCAAGAGGGAAAGTAAGATCTTTTGGAGGAGCGCGTTTCATGGGCTTCGCCCACAATCATGATCAAATTCCATTGGAACATTGGGTCGAGCCCAAAGTGAAACCTTTTCTCTACAATAAGGAAGGAGCAGCACAGAGCAAGGGAAAAAGGAGAAAAGGGAAATTTCACGAGGCTAAAAAGAGAGAGAGAGAGAGAGAGAGAGCTCACTACTGCTATAACCTAGCCCCGAGTTGGAAACATTGTCGACGGATTAGTATCGCTAGGATGGACCTCCAAATTAATGGAAAGAAAGGAGAAAGGAAATTGTAAGCTATGAGCCCTCCTGATTGTGTTTTTTCAAGGTACTATACTATAGGTGCTATAGGCGCACAGTCGTTCTCTCGCTCCCGTCGTCTCCTTCTCCGGTTACAAAATACGCCGAAAGTGGATTTAAGGTGAAAGGAGAGGAAATGCTGAAAGCCATTTCCATCTAATCTCATTCCGATTCATCTCAATTGGCTGGAAAAACACAAATGTGGTTTTAGAGGAAGAGCATAAATTTATGTTCATGTGTTTATAAGCGGGATAGAGAGAGAGAGAGGAAGGGGGAAAAAGGAGGTTGTATAGGTGGTGGTAGTGATTCCCAGAGTTCCAATTCGGAGGAATCGTTTTTCTAATGCACAAAATCCTCAACAGAGCAGCAGGTACATAAGTACAAGAAGTGGAGGAAGCAATATAAACAGGAAAAGGTCTTATTTTCTTTTCAAGTCTTTTGCCTCTTCTGCAGTAAACACTTTTTCAAGGAACAAGTCTGATTGTAAATTTGAGCAAATCTGAGAAAATCGAGACGGGAAATAAATACATACAAAGCATACTACAATATTTATTAAGCAACTCCTTTGGCGAAGAACTAGTTAGTTGGATGGAGCTGAAAACATTTATTAGAAGCTGGCTAGGCTATATGCCTCTCCGAGACTGTTTATTGTTTTCGAAGAAAGATTAGGTTGCTTTTGTAATGCAACATAATCAAATGCGACTACAATGCCGCGACACGACTACTGTGGAGCTACTAACTAGGTAATGAATGATGAAATGGCGGCTCGTAAAATTATTTACATTTGCGCCGCGAAAGGGGATTCCTGGAAACTGGCTTTGTACTACCTCTTTGACATTTTCTCCAAAACATGATTAGTGGCAAATATAATAATAAGGTACGTTTTAGACGAATTCTAGTTCCAGTGCTAGTGCAAATCCCAAAACCTATTGACTTTTTTGTTTGATGTTGGAGTTCATTTAATTGAGTTAAGCATATGTGAACAATCAGAAATGTGTTCACGAATGTGGGTAAAATCTGGAGATTTCCTTCGTCTATATTCTCTCTCATCCATTTGATCCATTGCCGTGTGAACTTTAAAATGTTTATTTGCCCAATTCTTTGCGTATTAAACAAAAACAGCCAAGGTCAGAGATTTATCCAGCAATTCAAACTTTTCAAAAAGAAAATTCGATCCTTCCTCTCAAATTAGTTTTAAAGTAAAATGGCTCTGCATAATTATCCCAACCCTTTAGCGCCAAAGTTGCTGGAACGCTCTTCCTTCCAGACTGAGCTACTCGACTCGTTTCAAAATTACAGTTTACAGGACAAATGGATGATTGCCGGGATTCTTGGGCTTTGTGGAGGTGGACTCACCTATTTTCTCTACACGAGAAGGAGCTCTGCTGCTCGCGGCCCAAACTCGCTTTCCCTTCCGTGTCGGTCGACGACCACCCCACAATCCAGACATCATCATCATCACCAGCCCAACAGAGTCATCGGCTCAGAGGAGGAATTCTCTGGAATCTGTGATTTACCTCCAGAGGTGAACCCAAAATCAAATAAATCCGCAAATCATCATTTCCATCAAAACTAATGAACCTTAAAACTAGCTACTTACTATTTATTTACCCAATATTTTATTATTTTCCCTCCCAAGGTTCGCACCCGCATTTGGCAAACGCTCGGCTACGAAGATGTCCTCAATCTCCGGCTAACCTCTCACTTCACCAAGGCGGATGTTGACACGGTGGTCGGGCTAAATGGCCGGCTGGCCTCCTCCGACGACCCCGACAAGTTTCAGTTTTTCCAAAGGGTTGCCCTCCAGTCGTGCAAAATCACTCAGCTAGAGGATCCCATCGACCACGAGTTTCTCTTCAATCCGGACGTGCTCTCCGTGCTGGAGATCCGGGAGCAGAGCCCCATCCCGCTGGCCAACGTGGAAGCCATCCTCCGAGTCAGCTACAATCTCAAGGCTTTGAAGCTCAGATTAGCCCTTAATGAGGACACGGCCGGGCTGTCGAGAATCGTGCTGGAGTGCCTGCCGGCCATGAAGGCTCTGTCCATTCTCCATGTGAAAACGCGGTCCCGCTACTCCTCCGCCACGAAGCGGTATGGGGACGACGCCATGTACTTCACCAGCCCGAAAATGATTAAAAGCATTCATCTGGAAATGCCCGATTTGGCGGAGGGGGAGCTGAGCAAGTGGAAATGTGTTTTGGACAAGCAGACCAGTCTCCAGAGTTTCATCTCTCAGCTGGGCAACCTTAGTTGGCGCTATTACGAGAGGCTCCTCAGGCGAAATAGTCCCTCACTGGAGAAGCTGGTGCTGGAGGGGCTGCGGGGCTGGGATTCCGGGAACAGCACTGAAGATCCCTTCGACTGGAGTGTTCTCTCCGCCGGGGCTAATTTGAAATCTGTGGATTTGGCGTGCAGTCGAGGAGGGGATCACGATCTCCTCGCCTCCATCAACTTTGACAGTCTGCCGTGTCGGGGGATCGAGGAGTTTTTTGTGAGTCGGATCTCCCTCCCGCCGGAAGCCGTGGACAAGGTGTACACGGAAATGGTGAATCTGCAGCGGGGCGCTTTGGACCATATCGGGAATGCGGGGATTGAGCGGGCCAATGAGAACGCCTGGCTTATCCATCAGGCGGATGAGGGGCAGCATGCGGGGTGGTGGGATAACGAGAGGTGGTGGGACGTCATTGTGCATGGCATGCTGGGAATGAGTATTGCAGCCATTCTCGCCTTCGCGGCGAGGTCGGCGGCCACGCAGGAGCTACCCTTTGGTGGGGGGTCGAGTAAGGCGGGGGTGGATCGGGGATTGGAGATGGAGTTTACGGATGAGGGGGATGCATAAAATAAAAACATGGTCATATAGGTCTATCGGATTCGGTTTTGAGTGATTTGATGTGATGATGACTCTTTGTTGGACGTGACGTAATAAAGTTTCTTGGTCTAGAAGACACTGAAAGTAAAAGTGCATATATGTACGTAGGTAGTCTATTACATTCTACTCCCAAGTCATCATGTTGTTGCTTAAAGACTGGGAAATGAAGGCAACTGCTGTCTGCCGTCTGGAAAAGTAGGGTTTTCTCCCCTGTAGTTTGGGAGTGAGTAGAGCTGGTGAAAGTGGAGGCAAGAGGTGGCGCGGGTTGCGCAATACATCTCTATGAAAAAGAAGAGTGGGCTTGCATATTATTTTCGTTAAACTTTGTGTATCCAAATTCCAAACCATTATACTCAAATTATGATGATGATGATACATCTTTCAATTCATGAAATATCCCTGCTCGCAGTTTAAATGTTTCATCCAAGTATATCTATGTAATGGAATTTGGATTTTTGATGCATACTTCAACGTCCCAAACATTTATTACACTGCATAGTAGTAGCCAACAAGACCAGATGAAGTACCATCGATTGGCAGTGCTAATTGTTAATCAGAAGAAAGTGAAGGAATTAGGTTACACGAAAAACTAGAGTAAATTGGTATGATTGTATTTGACTCGTCGTGTTTAGTTTGTAAATGATTGACATTTCTAGTAACTGAAAACTGAAATCCATGTCATAATATTAATAAATCAGTAGGATTAAATGACTAATAATAGCTAACTAGTAACTACTGGCTAACAAGTCAGAATTTAGGTGAACATTCAGTCTTCTGAAACCAGTTACAATAATAATTATTATTGCTATCACTAAAATCGTATCCCGACCGTGTAACGTTTAACTATATTATAATTACATACAACATTTGCTAACTTGACCTTGGATTTTTATACGCCTACCCTAACTTAACAAGTTATTATGTATACGCTGGTAAATTAAACATTTCCGGCCTCAAACTTCTCTAAAGAAGGTAGCATTAGCGTGGCATCTGCAGAGGTTGTGTCGGTGCATTCCGCCGGAACCCAGACGACTTGCATGCCAGCCGCAATCCCAGCTTTCACTCCGTTCGCAGAGTCCTCGAAAACCAAAACCTGTCAAAAAATGCAAAAAAAAAAACAAGTTGTGTTACAAAATGTGTGACAAAAAAAACATTTCCTGATTTAAAACAATCATATCTCAACTCTGCATTTTCTTTTGTACTCACACTCTTCATGTCCTCCGGAGGGTTGTCAAATCGGCCCGCTGCAATCAGGAAAATGTCTGGAGCCGGCTTTCCATTTTTCACTTCCGGATCATCGGAACCCCGCACAATGTGATGAAACAGTTTGAAAAACTCGCCGTGATGTTTGGACTTGAGTTGAAAGGTTGAGTTTTTGCTACTTGTCGCAATCGCTATTGGGATGTTGTTGGCCTTGAGGTGCTTCACCAGCCTTTCCGCTCCAGGCAGAAACTCGATATACTTTTCAAACACGGCCTCGTAAGTCCCTTCGATCTCCTCGATAAACTGTTCCACTGAAATTGGCAGCTTGGCGTAGGTGACCACTGCCTCCGCGGAGCCTATGGCGGTTCTCCCCATCGCATTCCGCTTCGCCTCCAGGGTGTACACTTTCCCGTATCTTGGTTCTCCCCATTGCATTCCGCTTCGCCTCCAGCGTGTACACTTTCCCGTATTTTTGGCATAATGCGGAAATTGCTTGCTCATAGCGCGGCTCGGTGTCTGAAATGCAAATATGCGTATTTTAGACGACACTACAAAAAGGAGATTGTTTCCGATAAGTACGTCAACAGCAGATCAATGATTATTCTTCCCCGAGGGTGTTTACAGGTTTGACTAATATGGATTTACGAGATTAGAAATAAAAAAGGCTCAAGTTTCGATTTACCCAAAAGAAGCCCATCCATGTCAAATATGACATGTGTCACGGGATGAAATGTTTGCGCTTGGTGACCCATCATAAAACTTTTATTAGCTACTGCACGCTTTTTGGATTGTAATAGTTTGGAGTTTCACAATAAACTATCGTGGCAATAAAATCAGTTTTCGATTTACCCAAAAGAAGCCCATCCATGTCAAATATGACATGTGTCACGGGATGAAATGTTTGCGCTTGGTGACCCATCATAAAACTTTTGTTAGCTGCACCCTTTTTGGATTGTAATAGTTACGAGTTTCCCAATAAACTATCGTAGCAGTAAAGTTTTGAAAAAAATATATTTTTTAAAAATTATCTCCCGTGTATTTATTATTTATTTGTATAGTACAAACTTGATGGTTTTGGTTGTATGTTATGTTTGTCGTAGCACCGGTTGTTCCCAACTGGCAGCCCACTTCTCTCAGCTGAGTGTATAGCTCTAGCTCTGTGCAGTCTCCGTGTTCTTTTTTCGGTTTTGGAACACGCATGTGACAGAGAGGAGGAAGCTTCAAGGTCGTTTGGAGTCATAGTGCTATGCTGGTCGATGAACGGGTAACGAGATGGAGCAAAGCATGTCAGTTGTGAAGGACAAGCAGGCAAAAGTTCCAACACAACTATTACGATAATGTATGAAGGAACGAACGACAAGGGGGGAAATGCATTATGCATACATGGCAGTCGACTCATGTTAATTTAGTTTGAGGATGGTTTGGTGCGCTATAGCAGTAATAAAAAATAATAATCATATCGTGCATAAACGGAGATGGAGTTGGATGATGGGTGGGTGTGTATTTTTGTGTATTGAGAGAAAAAAATGCATAGACATGGATCTTGTTATTGAACTTGACGGAATGCGCACCGTCGTCAGCGAAGAAGCTACGTCAATGGAAAATAACTGTAAGATTATGAAGTTGATGATAAAAAAGT
>JAANSN010003617.1:0-17871 GCA_036850665.1 Dicranocentrus wangi | reverse complement strand
AAGAAGGTTAGCATGTGTGTCAGGAAAATATATATAGGTAACATGAAATCCTGCTACAACTAAAACTGCTGCGACATGCGGCGGTCCCCATTTTACCTTTTGCATTATTGAACTGCTACGTTGCATAATTTATGAAAATACGGAGATGGACAAAATACGCACATTACTATTTCAAAAGGCATAACATGAATAGTTGATCAAAGAAGAGCTAAACGATAGCCGATTATTTTAAAGGGAGCTGAGCTGCTCTGTGTGTAGTAGGCATTTTATTTACAATCCATGTGTGGTTTGTGCTTGGTTGGATGGATGGATGGAGAAGATGAGCAGCAACAACGGCAACAGCAACAACGGCTGCATGTTTCCATGCTGCTTCCACATGCCGACACCAAACAATTTTCGACAATTGCCAGCCCCTGCCAGGCTCTCTGTAGCAACAACGACACAGCAGAAGACAGACGTTTAATACCACGAACATGTGTACGCCTATCTCCAAAGAAAACTTGTCCATGGCAAGTTTTTTTTTTACGAGCTCAAGAAATTATACATAAGTGTAACAAGCAACAAAATAATGTGTGTCTTTCACTCCCTGTTTACATTGTAAGTGGGATAAGAAGACGCTCTGAATCGTCGTGTACACACATGTTCCCTGCGCATATAATAATAAAATGAAATAGCGTAAACCTAAACCTAGTCCGTAACAAAAAAACCTTATTGTTGGCTACTTTACTTTTCTCTTGAAAAACCTTTGCATTATTAGCATTTACCTCTAGTTGCTTTCGTTCGAGTGGATGACAGTGGTGGAGGAAAAGTGTATTATACACCCTTGGAAATGTATTTTTACCATATTTGTAGCCAACCATTTATGAATATTAAGGAATGCGTAATATATCACCACCGGGCTCTCCACTACTCCAACAACTCCAACTCCAACTACTCCTCCATATGTGTGTTTTTACGTATGAATGAATGAAAAAAGCCATGCGTTTGCGTGCATATAGCGAGTGAGCGAGTGAGTGACTCCACGGCTAATTTACTTTAGGGCTAGTTCCTTCAGAAAAATCTCAATTTTCCTTATTCCTCCGGCTGGCCGTGAGTTGGTGGTGCACCCCTTTTATTTTGAAGAAAAAAAACTGACTCTGGTGATGCGTGTGCATTCATCGTTTCCTTGTGTGTGTGTACGACAGCGACTACTCTGTTTCGTGTTTTCCGTTGTTGGTTGGTTGTCTTGTGCCTTATTATGCAAAATACACACGTTTTCGAAAGAAAACCTTTAAACATCAACATGTGTACCACACACTTTCTTGGAGTCTATATTATTATTACATGTTTCAACTCTCTGCAATAATGAAATGAAAAAAAGAAAAAAAAATAGAGTTGCTTGGTTGCATACCAAATGGAGGGATTATATAGCTACCATACTACCTACATACTTATATTACATGAGTCGCTGAAATGGGCGAGAATTCAAGACTTTTTAGCATTTTTGCCTTTGTTGACTCCCATTATGGACGTGTTAATCCTGGGAGATTTTCAACTAATCTTTATTCCTTCCTAGGTAGGTAGGTACTTAAGAAGGTCCCTTCAGTAGTACAGGAAGGTATCGAATTTTTTTTACTGATTTTCTGGTAATTCACTCAATTTCGTTGTAGGCGACGTAAAACAAGTTAAAAGGTTTTAAGGGAAAATGGTTGGTTGGCGTTTCGAGTCCATTGTTTACAATGTTAGTAGGCATCTTCTCATCGACCCACGCCAATGCGCAATGACAGGTTTAGCGTATATGAATGAAGGGGGATTTGATGGAGGAAAACGGAGAGTTGGTTTTTAACGCGACGGATATAAAAATAGTATAAAATAATCCTCGACAAACTTTAAGACAATAATAACTGCAACAATTTGTGTCCGTCTTAGCGTCATATCATCACAATTACAAGCTTGTCATCACAGCCTATTCATTTATGGATATTATGCAAGAAACAATCGCTAAATAAAACCTACCCCCCAATATCACATAATATCTTATGCATCCATTTTTTTAGAATTTTTGATCCAATAACAATTTTGAGTCTGTGCTTGGAACCATACTACTCAAAATCATTTCGCAAAGTACAAACTAAATCCAACAAGACTTATTTGGCTTACCTGTGTTAAGCAAGTTAGGTAGAACTTCAGAGCAACTGCAGAAGTTCTCTTATTCCCCTCATCGGACAAATAAAAAGATCTCTTTAACTCTTCTGCCCTTCTAGCCTCCTCTCTCATGCAACCTCCACCGTCATGTCAGATGCCAAGCGGAAACTCTTTGTCATATCACTTTAAACCACTCATTCATTTACCGTTTCCCTCCTACATACACACATACACACCTCGAGTTACAATTTTTACTGGAAACAACACCCCGCACGGCCAGAAAAGACTTTTACAATCGTGTACAACAAATCGCTCTCTCTCTCTCTCTCTGTCAATTTCCCTATTTTCAAGTCTTTTTTTAGAAAGCACTCAACCGATCTAAGCTTCCTCGATGATTACACATAAAATATTATCTTCGTTCTCGTATCACTTTGTTTTTCGAGTCTTTCGTGCATGCGACAATATAGCTAAACAACACTGTAAAACCAACCAACCCTTATATATAAAGCGTCGCTGCTGCCGGATGTTGAAATGACTTGTCCTTCGTTCAGAGAATCACTTATCCAGTTCAAATATTTTACGAATCGATCAAGCTTGTAAAAAACGCTTTTGAAAAAAAACTACCACATGACGCATATATTAAAAAATAGGTACTTCAAACCATAATCGGCTTTTGTACTTTGAAACTGATATATATATATATATATTAGATTTGCACTTTATGTGTGTTTTTTTAAAGGTTTCTTCCCTTTTTGTAACTTTTGAACCCGAACTCACGAACAACCTAGTAAACCTAGCTAGGTAATATATATGAACAGGTATAAAAAAAATCCCGAAATGACAGGTATTGTACCACACCATCAAATTTTCAATGTTCTACCGGTGCTTGACTTGAAAGCATCAAGCAAGGAAAAACTTCTTCTTTTTTTCTAAAAACAAAACCAACAACAATGATATAATACTTAATAGCAGGGGTTTACAAATCCAAAACTGAAACAACCAAGAAACAGAGGAGTAGTAGTTGGAGCAGCAGCGGAGGGGGTTGCATCTTGCATCTCGCCTCGACAGCATGAAAACGATGACTGAAGTTTAGCTGTCGGTCGCACGCGACTGTTGCTGCTGCTGCTGCTCAAGTTTTGTTTCTCCTACCTACTTACCTACAAGAGAACGCTCCAACTCCAACAACATATTTGTACGAGTCTATATAATATAGCTCTATTCCTTTTGCAACAACTCCTTTCCCTTCTATATGGAGGAATAATATAATGAAAAAAAACTGAAGGAGCAGGAGTGAGCTGCTATGGAAGAGCAAGTTAGAAGAATATCAAACATATATATACGCTTTACCATGTAGTAGTAACTTTGATACTAGTAAAGTAAATAACAAGTGAAGAAAAAAGTAACCCTAAACTAGACGCTTATTTAAATGCTATCTCCATCCTTAAGCACGTTCGTTCGTAGTAGTCGTAGTAGTAGCAGTCATCGGGAGTGCTACATCTTATCCTTTTCCCTTCGTTGAAGAAAAAAAAAGCTCATCATTATACAATATTCTCACTCCTGATGGCTGATTGTCTTCTCTTCTTGACAAAACAGGCAAAACATATTGTTCGTTCGTAGTAGTGAGTGTGTGAGCCATGTGCTACGAGCACAACTTGTGGCAAAAGGTACCATCATCATAATCATCATCATCATCAAGGGGCTTCAAGAAGATGCCGAGTGTCGAGATGAAATGACAACTGTCATTCTGCATGCTATGCTAGGGAAGACGTCCGTCCACACATGCCGAAGAAATACATAATATAATAAGGGTTTCTTGGACTCCCTCCTCATTGTTGGGTTGTGTGGTGGGTGGGTGTGAAGTTGAGCTATTTAAGTATTTTTTCCGTTGTTCTATGCAATATGGTAGAGGATGAGAAGAGGTGATGCATCGGAAAATGATTGTTGCTTGGACATACTGTAACGGCAACATTTTATCTTGTAATTGATTGATATTATTTGTAGTTCTTCGGGTCAGGATAATCTATACGCTGGTAGATGCCAATGATGCCATTGTTTGTTTTTCAAAAGTTGAGGCTCCCAATCAGACAGATAGCTATATATAAAGCTTTGGATTGTGGCATGTCGTGCATGTGAGGAAATGGAAGCCTACCGAAAAGACATTTACCAATTTACACTTGGCATTTAACTGCGTTCAGTCAGTAATGGGGAGACCACACGGACGGAGGCAATCAAGTTTGATGCAATTTTCTTGGGAAAATGGTTTTTCAATCTGAATAGTGTGGCATGCATGCTGGATAGCCATTAGAGCAAACTGGTCGTTTAACACACAAGATACTCACCTTGTTTTATGGGATAAATAGAGGAAATGGGTTCAATTTTGTTGCTAGTTGATCATGCCATGATGATGATGAGAGCGTTCAATGCGGGGTAACTCGGAAATGTGCCTTTTCGTCCAGCAGTCAGTCCACACCTTACCAGACGAAAAATGCAATGTAATATAAGGGTTGTGTAGTTGTGTTTTGTGTTCCTTGCAACCGCTCAAATTGTGACGACTGTCGACATGAGGGAGACTTTAATTACAGGGTTGATGGACGGGAGGAGGGGAAGAAGTAGAAGAAAAATGATCTCTGGAAGGATACTATTACGCGAAGAAGGTATTGTGAGGATGACATCACTTTAGGAGCCAGCGCACGAGAAAATAATTTCAGTCTGTGGGCACTCCCGGTCTAACATCATTATTCAACATTTAAAAAACGCATTTACTTGGCATATTCATCTCTGGCGTTGGCTAAATAAATTCTCTGAGAACGCATGTTATTATTCAAACGCCCGAAACTTCAAACCACACATGCCATGTATGTAGACTACGCACTGGTTGCATGGCAGGAAAAACGATACGACAGATTTCAAATGAGAATTAAAAATGTTTGCATAATTAGGAAAGTCTGCGATTTCCACCTTGACATCAACATCTCCGGATATTTTGATAATGTGTCATATGAAAGATTCTGTATGAAAGATCTGGCAGAATTATTAGCCGTGTAGTAAGGGTTATGGTTTTGGTCGGTAGTCCAGGTTGAAGTAAATTATTTTCGATGAACCTAGCAGCAGTACCTGTTTTGAGTCTCTTTTCTAGGTATTGACATCAAGCTCATCCTGCACTGCCTTCTTACAATATGCAAGTATGTATTCAACTTATTCAGCCCAATTTTTTCATATGATTTTAACTGCGGATGATGAATGCTCTAAAAGAACTTCTCACAAGTCACCACGACCGACTGCTTTCCGCCGGAGGAACGATAATATTCAACTCGAGCATGCATGCATGATTGTAGTTTTATTTCGAGCACCTACACTGTTGACTAGATACTTGAGGATCCTTGTCTTGGTAGGGACCCACGGGAAGCTGGAGACAAGGGATCTACTAATTTTCTATGTTATCTTATCTCATCCTGAAAAAATGACTAATTCGTAAGTGAATCGAATTGGAAGAAAGTGGGTACCTATATTTAAACAATAATAGAGTCCTATAACAATAATAGAACATGCATAGATTTTGTTATATACTTATCTCATATTGTCAAGCAAACCATAAAAATATGGTATCTCAAAATAAAGCCCGTACTCTTCGTATTTTCCTGGGTTCCCCTTCTCCTTCCCTTCCTTTTTTGCATGAATTGATAAGAAGCAGAAGCAGAGAGAAATTGGATGGATGCAATGCAGCATCCCAAATCCCACTTATTATTATCACAGATAATCCCAAATGAAAAGGCAACTTCTCCGCTTGCTCAAGTTGTCTACAATCCGGACCGGATGGCCACAAATTAATTCTTTATGAAGATGCAAATCGATAAAATTCAGACAATCTAATCACAAAATATTCACGAACGAATATTATATGATGGATGAGCGTTGCTGTTGTTGTACTCTCAAAAGTTTCAATAATATTAAAATTTAAGCAATATCCGACCTGGGCCATTTCCTCTGCCTTTCTTGGGTTTCCTTTAAATTATTTGCTGTGATCACTCACTCGCTCACAACTAGTCAGTCCGTTGTGGAATATTGCAGACGCTCTGCTGTTTCTCTTAATTGTTAATTTTGTTAAAATAATATTGAAAACCAGGTTTTTTTAGTCAAGCGTCCCGTTTCCCGTGAAAATTCTACAAGTCATTGTTAGGTATACAATTGCTGATTGTGCGTAATAAGTACGTTAGAAATGCCAAGACTAACAGTGAAACGCGGCACAGGAACCACCGGAGTGGTGGTTCATTCTGCAACTACGGATGACCTTAATGGAGCAGCCGCCGCCGCCGCCGCCGCCAATCGTCCGGTGCTCCACAACGCAATTGACAGTGGTAATGAAGAATTAGCAAAGCATTTGGTGACCAACAGGTTAGTGGATGTTAACGAGGTGGCTGTTTACAGCGTGCCCTCCCACTTCCCCGACTTGTATTTATTCCCACAAAATCTGCCTTCTGCCAAGCGTCAGCGCACAGTGTCTATCAGATGTACTCCAATCAGCCGTGCCATCCTAGCTAATCAATTCCGTGCCGTAAAGATGCTGCTGGAAGCACAGGCGACCCTTCAGGGTTTCCGAGAGTTAAACTACAGTTTGAAAAATTGTGATCCCGAGACTGTGCAACTGCTGCTGGACCGATTCTCGGACGAGGAGCTGAGGGATCATAAAATCGAAGGGCAGTGGGCCCTCCATGCGTACTTTTTAGCCAAGTATGCAGATAGAGATGAGCGAGAAGGAATGCCCGAGGTGCACAAAACTCGGCCTATCATTTCCAGGTACGTCAGGGCCGGTTGGGACATCAACACTTTAACCCCTGCCGAACTGTCCCACACTGTTTACATCATCGGGAGCGGACACTATCTCAGCAGGTTCTCGCTACTTCACTTGGCCTGCAAGCTGGGCGACATCAAACTTATTTCTGCCCTGGTGGAATTAGGGGCTGATGTAAACCAATTCACCGGAAATACGAGCGAGCTTGAGTGTACGCCCTTGCAGTTGGCCATCTTGGAAAATCACTGGGGAGCTGCGGACTACTTGGTTGATCAAGGAAGCAATGTGGAGATTGAAGGGTGCTGGACCGAGGTCGCTGATAAGCAATACCTTGATCGCTGGTTTTCCCGTTTCACTGGCTTCACTCGTGTCATTAGAAAAAGACTGATGGATTCCCCAGGAAATTCCAAGTAATTAAGTACATTAATTATACATATATGTATTTCTCTAAATATTTGCCAGGATTTTTGTTAAACTATATACGTATATGTTATGTAGCCGAGGGTTAAATGCGGATATAAATTTTCATTTGTTTCAGATTTAACAAGTTTAATGCCTTCGAACTCGTATTAAAAAGCGAGTCCCGACACTGTGTTCCCCTTTTCGACAAAATCCTGAGCAAAGTAACGCGGATTGGAGCTGATGAGCTACACCTTGCAGTGGATGGAGGCAATCTGGATTTGATAACAAAAGTTTTTCAACTTGGAAAGCCATATATCGTCAAAGAGGATTTGCTCTGGATTGATTTCGAAAGCCCCAGTTACTCCACATATCGCTCTCCTTTGCTTTCACATGTTTTTGAGCAAATCCTTGTCTATCGCGACGACGACATTTCTAACAACACGACAGCAGCAGAGCAGAGCAACAGCAGCTCCGTCGGACGACGTTTCAAATTCAGACCTTGGTGTTCTCGGATCGCGGATTTTCTACAAGACGTGGTAGCTCAAGGCTACAACCCCAACTTGGTCAACGACATGGGTGATTCTCTGATATTCCAAGTGTTGGGTTTTGCATTGAGATATGACGAGGATAACGTTCTCCTAAAGACGCTCCTCAAATTTGAAAACTTTCAAATTAATGTACGCAACGGGATGGGAGAAAGCCCGGTCACGTTTGCTCTGCGTGAGTGGGAGGATCATTGCGATGATCAGCACGATGGCTGTTGCCGACCAGATGGGCGTCAATTTCACCTTGACACTATAAAATTGCTGCTTCAAAATGGAGCCGACGTGTCCACCTTGAATATTGGGGATGAAACCAAGTGCCACCCGGGCTACGGTGAAATTATAAAGCTTCTCTGTCGGGGTGGAGCCAAGGTCAAGGGAGAGTTTTTCGAAGATCCCCTTTGCGGACGACCAAATGAGGATACTCGCCGAGAGGTGGAGGCGTTGAAGGAGTGGGTTTTACAGGATGGAAAGGGTATCAGGCTCAACCTGAAAGCGCAGTCCCGGTAAGATATCATCATCAACTAATTACATTTTATTGTTAAAATCATAAAATATTATTATCCGTATTGAATAGATGCTGGAATGAGTAAATGTGAATTGACTGAAATTGGTATTATTGCTTTCTAATATCAGGGCTACAATTAGAAGATCCCTTCGGAGGACCCGGGATACTGCAAAGTTGAATCGGCTGGCACCATCGGAACAGGAGTATGTGGCTATGAAATACGAGGTTTAAAAAATTCTTAAATTAGAATGCCGACCGATGAAACCGTACAGGAGGAGTTGTATAGAAATAGAAATATACTTAGTATTGGAGTTAGAAATTGGGATTTTTTCTCAAATTATCATGACGGACTAATAAAGTCAGATAAGTAAACATTTTTTACTAAATAAGTTAAATTGTTCAGCATTGTGTTCATCAATAATAATTATCCATTCATTATTATTAGCCAATAAGTTAGCAATTTATGATGACATGATGTATAATATGCTAAATTTAAAAATGATTTAAAAAAATGACTCAAGTGTTCAATGATGAAGGTTACGGATTAGACTCTATTCCGTGTTTGACAAACAAGTATAATATAATATGTTATTAGTTATTACTAGTGTATAGTAGTAGAGCCAATACGAGTTTCTCGTTTCAATGTTGTTGTTGTTGTTGTTGTTTTTCATATGAAATAAATGAATTATGAATTTCCTAAAAAATTAACGCTGACCAAGAAATTAATAACTATCAGACACTCTCGCAAACCTTTATTCTTCTCGCTTCATATAACCCATAAAGATGACACACCGCCCGCCCGCACCGTAGTAATACACTGAATACATTTTTAAAACCCGAGAATGAATCTTAAATACTACAATTTAGTTTATAGACTCATCTACCTATTATTCAACTGCAGTCCGACAAGGACAATTTTTAAGAGCTCGCCTCAAGCTTCTTTTTCAAAGTGTCTGGCATTTGTGGTGGTGGCGGTCTTGGAAGAGCAAGAGCGACTTTAACAGCATCATAGATAAACCATTGGGCAGCGGTCAGGGTACCAATCATAATGATCCTAGCTGTAAGACCCTTCCACAATCCTGCGAATCCGAGCTTCCTAACGACGTCGCCAGCCGAGCTTCCCTTGTCTTGGTTCAACTTGGAGACCACAGTGTCGGCTGGATGAGATACAATGGCGCAGAACACACCAGCAATGTAACCGGCAGCGAAGGTTACAACCAATTGTTCACTCTTGGAGCAGTCCTCCCTTGGCTTTGGTACGACATGCCTACATGCAACAATTGTAAACAAAAAACATTCGCATGATTTCCAGGTCTCTACACATTAGCAGTTTTATGATGATTGAATTAAAGTAGTGAAATAAGTATTTGCTATAATCAGGGCAACAACACTCACTTGTACAAAAGTTCAACGGTCCTCTCAAAACAAGCAAACTTCATCATGGTGTATGGAATTTGTCGCATCCACAATGGGACCAGGGATTTGTAGAATCCATTGAATCCTTCTTGTTGGTAGATGATGGGAGCTCCGGCCCTCAAAGTATTAGCAAATCCGGGCATAGTTTGAATTCTCACCTGTGCGCAAACAAACCAAAGCATTGATTAGTATCAAGTTTCGACAAATAAGCTACTAATACTCCAAAATAATATTGGATCATTTAGAATTATTATTAATGGTTTTTGTTTAAAGCAGTCCGTGTCCGGCCCGGCGTACCTTGACGGCTTCCATTGGGCTGAGGGCGATATCAGCAAAGAACTCAGCAGAGGCAGACGCAGCAAGGTACAAGGATGTTCTCCACAAGTAAGCGTTCTCTTCTCCAATCATGCCAGAGTAGACGATTTTGAAGACTTCATAGAATCCAAACTTGCACATACCCTGCCAAATCACAATTTTTGAGAGGTGTAAAATAAGAAAAAGGGTTGGATTTACGTGGTACTACAGAAATGCTGTAAAGCTGTAGTAATACTGTTGGTGGAATTGTAATATTATTAGTATATATTCATACCTGCATAGAATAGCCTATGAAAGTAGGTGCCCAGCCCTTGGCGAGACCCCTGGCACCATCTTCAGCAATGGTGACCTGTTAAAGTAGAGACATTTGCAAATAAGCAAATATAAATTCCAGTTTATGATATAGCTACTCCCTGTTATCCGACTAGTAATTACCCTGAATCCATTGACAATCGATTTATACTTTGCGGGGTCGACCTGGATACGGCACTTTACCAAATCAAGTGGAACTACAGCAGTGTGAGTCACTCCGCAAGACAAAGCACCTCCAACTGCGCACAGACCGTAGTACTTCATGGAACCATACTCACAGGAGTAGCCCTCTGGAAAGAAAATAATCGCGTTTTCAATTAGACATCCACCAATTGGAATATGTTGATGCAATTGGAGAATTAAATTTTTTTTGAAAAACTAACCGGCCGCAGCAGCAGCTGAGGCAGCGGCAATGTTTCGAGATGGAACCAAAGTAGGCTTCGGAAGGGCTGGTGCGTCGCTTCCACTGCATTTCGCAGTTTGGAACGGGCTGAAGAATGGGTTGCTTTTGGCAAGTTCTAAAAATCCCTTCATTTTAAAATCTGAGGAAAAAAATCACAAGAAAAATCTAATTAATAATATTTTACTTAAATGAAACCGATTTCTTCCCTATCTAGAGAAATATGGAATACTAGTTTAGTCTTATTTTAGATTTTAATAAAGCTATACTTTTAAGTAATGCTTTTCCACCCGTCGTCTACACCAACTACCACCGACCGGCACTCTCCTAACTAAAAGTAGAGAAGAAATTTCTCCTCGAGGTTGTCATATTATGCATTGTAATACATTACACATTATGTTTCTTTTAGATAATACAAAAGTGTACATACAAGTTTGGAATCATAATTAGGACACATTAAATTATAGTAGCAGTGTACACCCACCCAGAGTATAATAATATATTATGTTACCTATGTAAGTAGTAGTAGTACTCCTGAATGCGCTTGTTACTACTACTACATTCAACATTCTTTAATTATTAATCATCAAGAACTATATGGGAGCCACGTCATTCACCCACAAAAAGACAGTTTATTATATACCAACTTAATCCAACTACTTAATTAGCATTAGACTATAGGAAAAAAACTACCAGAGCCCCTGACTACATACATACCTCCTTCCTTTCCTTGTATAGCTAATATGCAATGCGGACGGATATGCAATACACAAAATGTAGCCGAGTACAACACGTGCAAGAGTATTAAGGAAAAATGCCTATTTGCCTATTATTATTTTTTCTATTTCTCCTCCACCTTTATGCCATTTTCCTAAAAATCCAGCAACCATTCATTCCCCCCAAATTCAATAATGTCCATTACTAAAAAAATTACAACCAGGTGCATTAAAAAGTTGACTTGAATGCACCGAGAATGCGCGTTGCAGTAATGTTATCTAGCTTATTACAAATTCTTTTCTGCAAAGGAGGCGTCGGTAAAGTAATTTTTCCTTTCCTTCCGCATCCCAACCAAAAACCTGCAATAACCCGTTACTCTATTTTGGCATATATATTATCAATAGCAATATAAACTGCCATTTTAGTGATTTCCAATGCTGAAATAAACCAGAGCCCAAGAGTGCATAAAGTAGTAAACCGGCTAATGCTTAATGCTAATTTAAAGCTCAATGGGTGCGGCCGTGAAAATCTAATATTTCCACAATGCCACTTTGCTCTGCAATGCATGCATGCATACTCATTAGATTTGACTTGTCTCCGTCTCAATTATGTAATTGCTACTGGGTCTGGGTGGTGGTGGGTGGGTTCGGTTTGGTGGTGCTATATTGTATGAAATATATAATATGGAATAGAATGACCTGATTCTAAAACTATCTCATCCCCCATAATTTCCCATAAACAATCGAAATTGGGAATAGCAAATGAGCAAAAATTTTAATTCTCCATTTTGTTCAAGGCCTGGCCTGGCCTAACACGAGTATTTCTGATGAGGTAAAAAAAATCATGTGATGGAAGCATGCACGGTGTGGGGCACCCTAACCTGCAGCCAGAGATCACACACTTACTTTCTATATACACCTCTATAGGCACTCGGTCGCAATATTTTAATATATTAAAGCCATTGTAGGCAGAGAGCCGAAAAAACCACGTCAAGACACTAGAATTTTTTACACACTTATATACCTACTTATATACCAGATCCTCACTGAAAAGTTTCCCCCAAGAGTTGCTAAAAATATTATATGGAAAGTTGGAAACCAGGTTGGAATACTTGGCTACATAACTAAAATGACCAAAAAATGTTTTCAAAATTGATGAAAATTACCGTGAATTGCAAGATTTTGTGAGCAGGAGATACCGGAAAGTTGATGAGATTGAGAGGGCCTGTGACACCACAGCAAGAGGAGATCTCACCTGGTCAAGATGGAGAAGTGAAAAGGACGAGAGTTGGCCAAGTTTGTGGGCTTCACATGTACAGAAGAATTGTTGGAGTTGAGGAGTAGTAAGTAGTCAAGTAGTTACATATATCTATATATTCCAATGTGCATGAGGAATGGGGTTTCTCTACCAAAAGGGCTTTATGCAATATGGCCCACCAACTGCTTAGGTATCCTATCCTATTACCTTCAAACTAGGTTACCTTTTGCCTCATGCATGTGAAGTGAATGTAAGTAAGTGAATGCAAACGCAGACCTCCGAATGCCGGCTCTGGTATCACTCGGCATGTTTCGTCGGTAAAATATATATAATGCTCTACACTACTCCGTGCATGTTGAAGCTGTCTTTTGGCAATTCGGAAGTGACAGTGGAACTACTTGGTAGTATATATCCAGCATGATTTTCAACCTCAACCTTTACAACCTTTACATGTTTGAAGAAGATAGAGAGGAGAGGAGCTCTCTGGAAGAGCATTTTTTCATTTATGGTTTTCATCATGCATGGGCATGGGCATGTGTTCATTTCATTGTGAGATTTTCGAGTTGCATTTTGATCTATTAGCCAGCTGTATGTAGTATGCCGTCCTAACTATACGAATACGAGTACGTAGGTACGTAGTACGTACGGAGGACAACTCTTTGGAGTTCCAGAACATTGTCTTGTCTCTGTCCGTCTGTCTGTCTTCTATGATGATTTGGAATCTTGTCCAGGGGGTAGGATTGATAATTGTCGATGTAGGAGTAAAATAGAGATAATAAGTACCAATTGCAGTTCCAACTTTTTATTTTCCAACCCGCCTGGAGACAAGTATGCAAATCCATACATTACATAATTGTTTATATGTTTTTCCAAGGAAGGATTGTTGCTCCACGCGAACAATCCTTTGACTTGCAACATGACGGTAGCATATTAAAATGTGTTTTTAGTCACATTATTTATATTGTTGCTTTTACACGTTATAAGATATGCATTTGCATTAACAATTAACAATCAATCCGGCACACTAGCTTTACCTCACAGCATTGTATGCTTATGTAATTACTACAACGCAGTAATGCGGTTTTTGCATTTCATTAACTCCTTCTACAGTTTGAACCACAATCATCGTAGAACAACTTTGAAAAAAAAAATCATACATCATGTTAATCATGTCCAGCCTCAAGAACTTGCATTTTTTGCCAGTGATATGGCAACTCAGCTGCACTTCAAAAATCTGCACCAGAAATGGCGGTAAGGAATCCCCAATCCCATAGTGGTTCCATTCATGGTTCATTGTCCTGTTTGCTTTACATTATTACATTGTTGATTCAATACAATCCCGCATCCCCACATTACTAACAATGTAAGATGCTATTGCTATTAATGCATTCAGCTCAACTAATAATGTAGGCCCGGCTGTCGAGACCCTCGGACGAACAACGTCTCTCCATAATCCTCCCCCAAGCAAGCATACCTAAGCAAACTGATACACAGCCGGTATTTACAATTTAATCTTGATGTTAGCCCTAATGTATAAGAGACGCGCATGAAAGCCAATGTATCCATGTAACCATCCATCCCCCCCCCCAAAAAATACATTTTCATCCTTAAACTAGCTCTGCATACACATGTTTTCTCGTATAGTATAATCATCATCATCTCATTCACTATCTTACTCATTCTTACTCATCATCATCATCATCATCATCATCATCTCTTACCCTCCATATGCGGCCGTAGTCGTAGCGAACTACAAAAATCCCTTTTGTCTTGATTTCCCTTATGCTTAAAAATTCATCGTCCTCTATGCAATATCATCATCATATTTATATTATATCTTTCGTACTCGTATTTGCATTCGTATAAAACTCTCGGCATCTTCGTATCTTCGTAATAATACTTCACATTTCACATTTTATACGTATACTTCTGTCCGTGTGTGCTTTCCGAACACACGTAGAGGATATCTGTTGAGCTGGCTACCGTTCCCACAGTAGGGATGAAATAGGTCTGGTTGTAACGCTCGCTGTCATTGGCCACCCCTTTCCGAACGCTCAGCCCCTCCATCTCTCCCACATCTACTGTCACTGTCAACTTCTTCTTTTGCACTTAAAAACCAAGTTGGTAGTTCTACTCCTTTCAGCCTCATCATATCACCTGCAAAAAAGGCATCAAAGAAGTATTCGTCTTCTCTCTGGTATCCACAATGTTGGTGTATGTTGTCTGAGTCAAGTGTATATTGTAAATTGTTGTACCAAGTCTTTCTTCTTTTTTTTCATCAAAAAATCATATCATGCAACAACTGTTTCCATTTTCATTAAATGCAAAATGATGATGATCCCATTTTATTTTTTAACTCGGTAGTATAATGAAGAGTTTTTTTGCGTCTTACATTTTACTTCTCATTTTGGCTCGATGTCTGGGAACCCTACACTTTGTTTAAAACAACTACCTACTACTCTTGATGATGAGCTAGTTAAAAATCTCTTGGAGAATGTCAATGTGTGGGGAAGACAAACTTGGAAAACTTTAGGAGGAGGATGATGATGATGATGAATGAGAAAACAACGGTGGAAGATGTATGACATATGATATGAAATTGACAAAGGCGACAAGGTTTTTTTCATGAAAAATCAATGTCGTCATCATGTCCAGGAAGGAAGACTCTTGCCGTTCCAGATGAGGGGCTACGTAAGAACCAATAATGACGCGAAATTGTGGTTTAAACCATCCAACTTGTTCCAAAACGGGAGTGAGTGGAAATGGAAAATATAAATACAAGGACAAGGACAGCTTATAGCTCGTGTGTGGGAGTGTGGATATACATAATAATTTTGAGTTTTTGGTGGATTCCCTAAACAGTTTCCAATTAAAAAGCTATTTTATTAAAGGTATAGAAAAATTTAGGTTTTGGAGTTGGAGTTGACTGAACTGACCATGTTTCGACCTCTTCCATCCGGCGATGATCCCTCGGAGCAAGGTACGTTTTTATGGAGGGTTTCATATTCCAATTTTTTAAATTTTAATTAACCCGATGATGACTTAAGTGTTTTGTTGTTAGCCACGTGTGACCACGTGACGTGATGATGTTGGACTTGGATTATATTGATGTACTTATTTAATTTTTGTATAATTAATTGTTTTCTTGAGTAACGGTTTTGTTTGATATATATTTACAGATGGCGAGGATCTGCAAAAGATCAAACAGATGATGCGGATTCACACAATTTCCTTTATTATCCTTGTGGGAATTTTGCGCGCAGGTGGGTTATTATTGAATTGTTGATTGCGTTTTGTTGTGGGATTCTCTTTCGTCCTAAAGCAATAACTTTTAATTTTAAAAGATTGACAGTATTCAATATTGACAATAATGGAAAACTGAGTATTAATGGACAATGGTTAAATTCCATGTTTGATTTTTGTAGCAAAATCCACTGCGGAGAATATGGGATTTGCGTCGTTTACCTAGTCATCCATCATCCTCCTGGACAAAAAATGGCATCTCAGCTAATTTTATATATATATATGTACAAGTCAATGACAATTTAAATTCCTAAAACATGATTGACTATAGTTTTGATAGAGACAGGTTGCCGAGGGGGGAGGGGGAGGGAGATAATTAATTGTTAGATTCGCACCTGGATGTGTAATGTAGTAACAACTCGTACAATATGATATATAATATCAATCAACTCGTCTTTTCTACTGTACTCATCATGTGTGTTACTACAAAATAAAATATAAAATGAGTCAATAGCAGAGTAAAAATTGTGTTTTTGCATAATAATTTGCGTATTTAGCATTAAAAATTACGGTACGGTATAAGTTAATTGTCGACTATTTTTTAGTTTTGCATTGATGCATACATTTTATTAAATACATTTATCATGCATGCTAAATATTATATGGTTCATCTATATGTCGGGAAATCCTTATGTGAAGTTGCGAACGTATAATTGTTTGAATCCTATTATTAGTTTTGCAATACGAAAATCTTGAATTAGGATCAATTAGTATAATGAAAATGCAAGCGAATAACGAAAATAATTGGAGTCATTCAGGTATGTAGTTTTTGGATTATCTTAAGATGGGGTTTCGTTGTTTGCTAGCTCAACAAAACAAATGGTTTCGAGTTTATAAGAACTTTGAGTGAAGTATGCAAACCTTACAAAATTGGTTGAATGTACATAATCTGACTCACCCATTATTAATATACAATTAGTAAGCAATTTTTTTGGTTGCGATTTAAAAATGCTTCTCGAAGAGCTAAAACTAAAAATGGCATGCACTCAAGCCAGGACTTCTGACAACGATTCTTTTGACATCGGGGGACATTCGTGACCTGGGCCTGACCGGTTGTAGCCTGTTCTTTGGAAAGGTACTCTAGTCACACCGGGTGTCATTTATGTATGTATCGTGTGAGCAGCAGTCGAGTCGCTACCCCTACCCCTGTTGAATCCACATTTAGGACTATTGCACACTAACCAACCCCTTTCTTACATATTCCATTGTCGGAGTTAAGTTTTGGCCGATGAGCTGCCCTTACGATCCTGGCCGGAAGCAATACCGGGTAATAATGCCAGGTCAGATACATAGGTGTATAATTTTAACTCGGAACACTTAAGATTAAAGCAATTTTATGCGCATAGACATGAGCTATGTAAAGTCAACAACGAAACCGAAAACATTGTGATGGCAAAAATATTCAGTTTCTACCGCGTGTGTCAAATCCATTTACAGATAATTCCATATTACGATATTCCTCTATAAAAGCCACGGGACATGTGATGGATGATGGATGTTTTTAAGTTTAATTCCAATTTCCAGCAAAGACCGCATTGGATTAGAATAGTGAATAGAATGCAAAAATATTGTTGTCTAGGTTAGGTTTTAGGTTGACCTGCTGCAGATAAAGCTTGTTATTTTGCAGTTGGCAAAATCCGCATGACATGCAAGGTCAATTTGCCAATCTCACTGATGTAAGGGAAAATTTGACGACGATAACTAAGTTTGTGGGTACCTGTGAAAAGTGAAGTTCTCCAGAAAATCAAAGTTGCGTATAATAATGCATTTCGGTGCATATTTAACT
>JAANSN010003616.1:0-17872 GCA_036850665.1 Dicranocentrus wangi | reverse complement strand
ACACAACACATACACTTACACATAGAAGAGCACAGGGGGCGAAAAAACTAATATTAAGTGGAAGATATAGACACATAAACGAGGAGGATTTTGAGGCTTGCTTACTTGACTTTGATACGACTGTCACCTCCAGGCAGAACGCGATCTCCCTTGAGCCACACCACGTTCTCCACAAACTTATCTACGTGACTAGCTCTGCATGTGAGATGAAGGGATGAGTCCACTTTGTAATGTCTCTCAGTCACTGTATGACCATTCTCATCTAGAATTATCACTGCTGGAGCTATATATGGACAATAGCACACGGTGAAAAATATTTAGTTTCAAATGGAGTGTGTGGTTCCATTAGGTAGCATTATTGTCATATACACAATAAATAACACATATGGGGATCATATAGGGAACAACAGGAAAACTTTTAAACTTTTATACTACTGGAAAATATTATGGGAATGCCATTTCCGCTAAAATGCCATCATCACTGGAACTAATGTAACGTGAAGTAAGCAAAAGTGCTCAATGCTCACCCTGATCCCATTTACGTTTACGGTACATCATATGTCCTCCACGTGAGTATCTTATGCATGAGTGCCATGTGCCATCATGAATTCCATATCATCATCAATGAACCATTTGGAATTGCATCTTTTTCCCATTTTTTCATCTGCCATTTTCCCCAAGCCAAATGGCTTTTTTGTGCGGACCCTATCGTGCAACTCAAATGCATCCCCTGCTGCACCCATTCCAATGTGATCATTTGTGACAAAGCTGGATTTGCCGAAGACCGGTGTTAGCCTGAAAAACAGCGATTTCCACTTTTGTGCACCAGCTGCCTTTGCCTTTACTTATATATCTGTGATCTACATTCAATTCATTATGAACACAAGAAAAAAGAGCTCTCTATTCTGTTCGGGTTGCAGGAATGTGAAAGCTAGTGCTGACAACCAAATTGCAAGGGATACCTCGACGACTTTCCGTTTTCATGTTGGGCTGCACACAGCGGAAAAGTGGAAACTGGATATTTTGGAAATTTTGCTCAACATGTAAACGTTTCCTTAATATACTCACATATAATGACAAAGATGTATATATCTATTGTATTTACACAAATTTACTTTTATGTCCCTTAATTCGACCTCGTTCCACTTCTGATCGTGTACCCCGTTTCAACCAAACCCTAAATATGGTAACGCAAACAGACAAAATTCTAGCTAAAATGTAATAATCTTTTCTGACGACAACGATGATGCAAACCATACACATACAGTACAGGATGTGCACACTGCCATACTAGGATTTTCTATAGGTTATTGTGTAGAGCAACGTAGGTTATCGAACAAGATTAAAAGAGACAATCTGTGGTAGGTATATTTTGGGGGAAATGGCAACCCCAATTTGTTGACTCGAAGACAGTTCTACGGAACCGAGATATTGTGTAGTCGTGTTGTATATGTGTGCAAATGCATTCGGACTTGTGTAAGCGTTGTTTTGGGAAATTAGCCCCAGCTGATCCATTCTCATATTCTATTCTAGTGAAAAAAATTATCCTCGAAACATACATCGCAACATGTTCCAGTAGTGTTCTACTGTTGCTTTATTTTATTGATATTATTATCCTTGAGGGACAGCTTCTAGGTAAAAGACTGAACGCGATGGGAACTCACTACCCGTCTACCAGAACTAACTAACTAGTCATATTTCTCTGTTCCAGTTTTGACTCTCCGTGGAAGAGTACACAATGGAATAGCATGTAAAATCGTTATTGTGCGGAGCAATGAGTTATGTGCAACTGGTAAAACTGGCTAATCTCCGGCTCCACCACCGCCACCCGCCGATAATGCTCCATGGTTTGTTTTTTCTGCAATAATGGATGTGTGCCACGTTTGTAGTAGTTTGAGTTTGTACTCCCGTGTCCAATAATAAAAGAAAATACAGGGAATTTATTTTAGCCTAGCTCATCGCTTCGCTGTAAAGTACCGACTTGGACAGGTAGTATTGCCCCAATGATGAACCGACTTTTTGTGGAAATTATGCACGAAGGGTATAGTTCAAGAGAGACTACTTTACAGAAATTGATCGGGACTACTTACCAATGACCTTCACATGATAAATCAAGGCTTTAGGTGGGTGCGTGGACAGTTGGCACTGGTATTCACCCTCGTCCCCTTTGTTCACCGAGTCGATTCCCAGACGCCAATTGTTTGGGTACCTATGTATAGAAATGGGAAAGATTTCATTTAATTCTCGTAAGTGAAGTCCCATGAGGTCACAATCTGAGCAAAATCTTTTATACACCCACGACCAATCCCGGTGGAAGTACTCCATTAACTAGCGATGGAATACATCCATTACACAAGGCTAATATATATATAAATTCTTGCTGCAAGTAGAAAGGCACAGCTATAGATGCATAACTTACCGAAATCGTAGTCCCAGCCTTGAGTCACTGTTGTAAGTGGTATTACCCACGGTGAGCAGTTGTAAGCTATCCTTTCTCCTCCGCAGCCATGATACCTTTGAATTCAAAGAGAAAAACAGATTCCGGCATGAAACTCGACGTCTACGTACTTTTCACCGCGTTGGCAAAAAANACGTCTACGTACTTTTCACCGCGTTGGCAAAAAAATGCTACCTAATTTTTGCTGCAAAGATAAAAATAAAGTCGAGAGATGCATTTAATGCAAGTCTGACTCGGCGAACTCAGCCAAGTAAAATAATATATAATATTATCGTCATTATAAAATCCCTTAGTTCCCTACGTGCATTGACGAAACCAGCATCACATGATGCATAAAAATGGCAAGCCAACTTTTCGAATAAAATATGAATGTAACCTAATGGAGGGAAAAGAAGGTTGCAACAGTTCGGGAATTAGAGCATACGTTACATACATTAAAAAGAACAGAGGACATTATAGACAGTGGTGTGCTGGTGGGTCGTCTCGAAAGTTGAAAAAATTCGTGTCAACAAACGAGCACTCATCTAGAAGAAGCAGGGAGGAAGTAGTCCAACTGGAATCTCGAAAAATGAGTTGAGTGACGATAATGACGGTAGTGATATGAGCCAAGAAAATAAAAATGTAAGAAAAAGGAGGGGTACGTTTGCTCGTTCCTCTCACTTGTGTACCGCATAGGAAGAAAGATGCATGAGAGATAACGAGAAAACCAGCATCGGATGATGATGAAGTCGTTGAAACCTAGCCGTCGAGTGAGTACCTTTTCCTTTCGATAAGAACGTCATGGGAGGAAAGTTTTGAGAAAACTATCATAAAACGTAATTACCTGTTCTGTTCACTGCTTCACCAACATAAAATGGGACAGTGAAAAAATCGTATATACCACACGAGCAAAAAAAAATAGGATCATGAGCATGTCTATCTCACACGATATATATGGCAAATGAAAAAGGTAGGTAAGTTGAGTCATATATATACCACCCCCACTTTTCTACTCAATGATGCAGCATCACATTAACACCGCGTCATAATCAAACATATTGGCAATTAGCCGTTCTCTCTGGAACGAATAAAAAAGGTCTTTTCTCCGAATTATATGAAACACACCACACCCCACTTTCTCCAAAACTACCACAAAAAAGACTATTTCCAGGTTACATGTGCACACCGTAGAGTAAACGTAGTTTTTTTTGCATTGTGTTTCAAATATCATTTCCTCTTAGCTAAAGAACGAGACTACTCCCACTTTGGTTTTCCGGGTTTGACTTTGCGTTTTCTCCTTTCTCGGAAAAACACTGGAATTCGTTCCGTATTTGTTCCTTTTACCCACAGTTTGGCCACGTTGCAGAGAATATTTTATGCAGTGTAATACGAACCGGCATGAATTCTCATTTCCGATAAAAACTAGATCATTATAGTGAATGCTAATAGTGATATATGCTTAAGGCTGAAGAGACACGTCACTTTAGCACTTGCTTAAAAGAAATTCACCAGTTGTCTTGTTTCCAGACAAAGAGATCACTTCACGGAAACAAGGACAATGTGTATATGGCGGTGGTGCGGCGGTACTGTTCTCGCACCTAAACCTGCCTTATTTACCTGATACACCGCGTGTACAAGTTATCAATCTGTTCTTTTTGTGCACAGGAATAATCTTGGATATATATTCCATGGCGTAATATAAACTCAATCCAATCATGCACTTATGTCGACTTTTCTCTGAAAAAACGGAGTCATACTGTTGTCTTTTCTTTTTGTATTACGACATGGCATACTTTTTCGATAGGGATATCAAAATATATATAATATGTGATAGTATTATACCCTGTTTATTTTTAGCGTGCTGGTAGTGCTTCTGCTCTCGTAAAATGTGAGGTTACTCACGAGAGCTACTTTTACATATTATTTTCATACGACTTCTTTTTCCTTGTTTAATTCCTGAGAAAGCAGATGCTTTGCATGTGTTTTGCCTTTGGCATGCCAGTTGGTAGGATATTTGGGTATGTTTTGTGGTGTGGCGTTGTGGCATCCTTGTGATGTACCACGTACATTTTCAAGTATGACAGAAAATTGAAGGAGAAAGAAAGAATGCGGCTGTTTTGCTTATAATATTCACGAAAGAGGATGGCATAAAGTATAGTGTAGGCGTTTGCTAAGTAGGGTTCAGATTTTCTTCATAAGTATTCTCATTTTTTTCAAGAAATTGCATAAAATATTAGGTTTTGTTTGTGCAAAATCATTTCTGATACATATCTAATGCGAGCATTTGCCCGTATCACACTCAGCTCCCTTTCTCCCGTCATAACTCATCGTTATACGGAAAAACCAGGGGGAAAACATGGCATATACCTAGTATGTGTGTGTCTATGTTTGCGTGATTCCCTGGCTTTTTTCTGAGAACAGCTTAAGGAGACTCTCGTCGTCTTTCTCGATAAAAACCATGATGAAGTGAGAGTCTGAGACCTGACTCACTCAGCTTTTATGAAAAAGGTCACTTTTTGCATGTAAAAACCCGTGGTGAGAAAGTCATCCTCGTAACTTACATATTCAACTCGTAGTCCAAGCGTCATCCATTCACTGAGGAAACGAAGCGAAAGGAAGAGAGTGTATAGGGCTCTCACCCGTTCACATATGGTGTTACAAGCTTGCCTAAATATCCCATTAGATTACATTAGTAGTCTCTGTGTTAGCTCCCCCGTCATCCTGATTTCCCTAAATTGTTCCAGGTAATAACACATGAAGCTTTGCAATAAAAACATTTTCTTTGTAACTTTCCCTTTCGGTTTCTTTCTCACGCACTTATTTCTTCCTTGACGCACTCCCAAATGCGTCTTACTTATTGCCAAACTCACAGTTCCAGGAGCACTCTAATGGCTTCAAAGTCGCGTGAACACACATATTCACCAAGTCAGTTATATTACTCCCCAGTTGCGACCACTTTGCTCACCATTTTTTTCTCTCTCAAAAAGTTACCGGCCACTTTTATTCCCTCGCCCCCTTTACATTCATATATCAACAACAGAATAAAATATCAAGAATAATAATAATGCGTAGTAATTTTTAAAAGTGAAAATTCCCCCAAACTCCCCACACCTCGGGAGAAGCATGCCCGCTCATCTGTCTTTCCCCCCTGAAATTTATAAAGGGCTGTAATGAATGTGACTGTTTTAACATTTCTCCCGTTTCCTCTCCCTTCCCTTTTTCCCAGTGAAGGATTTCTCCTTGAGAGGATTCTGCTTGAGGGCAAAATGGTCGCCGACGAGGTATTGCATTACGAGTAGCTTTCCTGTCATGAGATGTGGGGCCAAAGCGACAAGGATTTTTGGGGTCGGCTACAGTGAGAAAAGCGGTAGAAAAAGTCCGTTTTTCCGCCGCTTCTCCATGTCTCCGCGGTAATATAGTGCTACGGAGATGATGAAGAATAAGAAGGGTGCGATTTCTCGGATATTTGTAGCAACGCTTGTAGAAAAATATAAATTGGCTATAGGTATAGTCAAAGCCATATAGCTTTCACATAAGTGTATCAGAAAAGGAACGGCTTTCACCTGCTCTCGCAGGCATTCACCCACGGAGAAATTTCGTTGGCGGCGACGGTGTGTGGAGAATGAGGGCCGGAGTAAATGTGGAGATTTTAGGGAAAATTTGCTACTTTTAAGCAAGCTCGTTTCCACAAGGAAGAGAGTTATGCTTGAAAAATGCAGCCATCAGAAGAGCACGAAAGGAAATTTGTAAAAGCTGAGCACTGCTGGGAGTACTGGTGCACACCCGACCACTCACAAGAAGGCTTTATGTTTTGTCAGCTTGCTCCCCTGTTTCTACATATGGCTACTGGCATCATATTTCAAATCGGACTGTGTACATTCTTTCCCCTATTTTACACCGATGGGGTGCCTACAGTTGCCGGCGAATATATCCAAATCACACATTTTCTTTCGGATCATGGTAAAAGGAAATTGGACTAATGCTGATGGGTTTCCTTACTTTCCACATTCATGTCGACTGACGAAAGACGCAACCAGAGATTTTCCATGCATTGCACCAAAAACCTTGTATACCTCGTCCTATCCCATGTACCACTACCACCTATTTATATACATTTACCTCTCCTTGTTGGACACATCCACAGGGGTAACTTATTTTCCAAAAAAAGAAGAAGAAATCTCCAACTGCACAAAACTCGCGGTCCATAGCAGTCATTTCCTTCCATACAACTACGTAGCTATTTCTTATTCTGAAATTGTCCATTAGACAAAAAAAACCAGAGAACTCTTCTACACCCTCTCGCCACTGGCCGACGAAGGAACACTAAAAGTGTACAAGGAAAAGCCGCATTTCCATTTTTGTTGCGTGGCCAGGTTGCGTTGCTTCATTTGAGACAACCTCACTTGGCCAGAGATTTTCTCTGATGGGATTGAGCACAGAAGAAATGCACATATGTATATATACATTTCGACTGTTGCCGTTTTAATACGGATTCATTCTCTTGTCACTTGCACAGCCTCCAATTCCCAAGAATGATGCACACACCTACTTACGTGTGGAATATACGATTTCTGCACAATGCCAACAAATAAATTCACTCGGCCATCGGTCAGATTGATTTTCTCGCTTGGCAAAATGCAATTTGCCCCTTTAGGCCCATCCATTTTTCTACGAGATAATAACACGTAATGTCCATCGGAGCAGGTCAGCTTTCAATTCATTTATTCATCCCGACTACTTACCCTCCCAACGCACAGTTGGGTCGGTCGCTCGCATTTTCTTTTCATTACGTGTAAGTGGTGCCGCTCTTCGCACACACAAGACGTTACTAATGGTCAAGCTGGTACTGATGATTACAGTAGTCGTTTATTTTTGACACAACCAACGGCTTCCTTCCCACAAAATATGAATCTGTGTATTCGGTGTGGAGCTTCCCACAATTACCATTAGCAAAAGGGGTGTTGAACTGTATTGATGTTTCGGGAAAGTAACAGTACTGCTCGCACACAGCTGCGATATCGACAACACTCATTCATCAATCAACAACAAACTTCATTGTGTACATATTCGTGCGCCCGTCGTCAGTGTGCATGTTTACACACGGGATGGGAGAAAAATAGAAGAGCACTTTATGAGTTTTGCTTTTTTGCCTGGCATTATTAAGGAGACTGCTTTGGAAAAATCGGCGTTCCGAGTTCACTGGCTCTTCTGGACTGGATGGATGGAGTGAATTTTAGTAGTGAATTTTTTTTTCTGTATTGTATGGCCAACAAATATGGCCGTAAGCATCGAATGATATAACCTTTTGTTTTGTAATTTCAATAGGCATTCATTCATCGCACAAGAGTTTTGCAAATTTTCCCCGAAATCTCAGGAAATACCCCCGGATATGAAACCCGAGTGCGTTTTATTTACACTGATATTGTAAACATATAATAATATGGATTGGATGTTGCTGTGTGTTGCGACTGAAAAAAATGGGACAGGCCTGGCATATTATTACCCTGTTATACACGACTTTCACGTTAAATGGATAACCATAACTATACAGTAATTCTTGTGGTTAGGCCCCTTTTGCCTTTTGAGATATTTGAAATGAAGTCTCAATTTGTCCAATGATTTATCGACAAAAGAAGTAAAGCAGAAGCAGTTAGTTGGGTATTGGTTTTGTTAGTTTTGAGGCGCACTGAAGCGATCACTTGTGCTTGTGCTTGGCGTCTGGCCCAAATCTAATAACACACATTTTCCATCCTATATTCTCCACTCCCCGCCGGCCAAGTTTATTCCATTCACGCATACAATATTACGTAACGTACCTCCTTGGATATCACACTGACAGGGTGGATACTATAGGGAAATTAAATGACGGGATGAAAGAGGAAATTGCAGGACAGTATTTCAGCCTGGATAATCCCTATTCTTAGCAAACTTGGGAGTTTTCCTAATGGGTTGGTTTATATGTATCAACTATCTTCGTGTACATTCTTATAGGGATCACATGAGGTACATTACAGTTTTTTTTTTGCTTTGGGGAAAGGATTCCAGATTGAGAATTCCACTTATGACAGACACTCCCTCCCCTCTTATCTCCCACTTTATGCCTTCCTAGTTTGCTATGTTATTTAATACCTAATTTAAGTCACGCTAAAATTGGGTGATACAAATGTATGAAGGTCAACAGCCAATCAAGGAAAAGCTTTGAGTTATCAGATTCAAGTATGGCTACCCTGATTAAAAAGGGATACATTCCCATGAAACTGATCTATCTATACATAATCAGTAGCCCACATAGCAAGTATCTTTTTCATTTAGGTGTACCTATACTACATTTTGTGACGTGAGACCCATTACATAAGGTAAAAAAATATTAATTCGAAGGATGCCTACCATTTTGCCGCATGGTTATTCTTGCTATCTTCGGGGAAAAGATGTATTTCATCAAAGGGAGCCACTGTGACTACAAAATTTCATCTTTCCCAACATGCCTTTCCTCTCACTTTGATAATATGATAATAAGGCTTTGCTCTCACATAATTTCAATCTCTTCCCCCAACCAGCCACTTTCTTTCCCATTGGAATAAGCCTCATAAAATAAAAGTATTCATGGATGGATGCTTTTAGGATAACAGAAAACTATAGTAAAAGGAGCCCACCACCATACCAGTTCAAGCTCATTATCATCATCATCATCAGCAGCAGCAGTAGCAGACTCAGACTCACGGAAGCTTTTGATGTTCATGTCCATGGGTCCACTGACTAGGCAACTTTCTGAATTGAAACATCTGCCACAAGATGAAGAAAATAAGGTGGGAAAGCAACTTTGGCTTAGGAAAATGAATTTGAAAGAAAAATATATATCTAGTGTACAATGCCTTAATAACTTTCCATGCAGTGTTTTATCCCACGGATATTAACATACATAAATGTGCTTTTCCCTTCAGGGAGATAATAAGATTTACATGATCTGATTCCCCCATAAAATATCATTTTCAAGTTGAGATAAGATGAAAAAATGCGATAAGAAGGTAAGATCCCATATTGGAGATGCACGAATGATGTACTTTCCATCAAGACAGAGGCTTTCAGCGAAGAGAAAAAAATTGCTCATACCCAGTTTTATCGATTAGTTCAGCAGCATTAGGCATTACACTAGACCTATCTCATTTGGAAAGTTTCCCATCTGCCTCCCGTAAAAAATGTTTTGTGTAGCATGTACAATATTTTTTGGGTACTTATAACAGGGCATAACAAAAGGTGTGATGTTACATAAAAACGGATAGCATATGGATACGTATCATGAATCAGAATCCATATCATATTGCTCCAGAATATATTTCATGTTTCAGATTCCACAGAGATTTCCCTCCACCGAGTATACTTTCACTTTCCCTGCCCCCGGAACACAGTACATGCAGATGGAGCAGACAGAGTGGTATTTTTGAAGAAGGGGAAAACTTTTCCTCCAACACAAATCCCATCTCCTTGACTTTGCACTGAGGAAGTGGCACATGACGGGGAGTGAGAGTGCTTAGGGTCTTGACTAACAAAGTCTTAGAGGAGGGAAAGCAGCTGAAGGAGACATGAGAGAAAAGAAGTTTTTGTATTAGATGGGACTTCTTGCCATTTGCCTCGGCCGAAAGGGAAGAAAGGAGGATTTTACTAATCCAGGGTTTACTTTAGTCCATGGTGATTTAACTATCAGTATGACAAATTGTAAGGTATTCAAAAACCGACATAGGAATGAGCCTAAAGACACACACACATACACATTTTTACCACAATACATCTCTTTTTTCTTTAAGGGTCCCTTGACTTTTCCAATGCAACAGAGAATCATGAAATATATGATTAAGGTTTGATGTGAGGAATAGTTTTTGTGGGGGGATGTAACACACAAGGCTCGATTTTTCCTCATTGATTTCGCTCGGCTCCCTTTCGCCAACAGTTTTCAACTTGAAAGTGAATATATTTCAGAATAAATGTCATCCTGTCAGAAGAGCTTTCACTTTGGTACAAAACGCTTTAAAGCTGCTTCTTTGGACTTGCTGCTTGGGTTGGAGCGTATTGCAAAATTCATTGAAATGTGTGGCTTGTGTTTTGCAATGTGCAGGCAAGTATGCACTTGAGAAACATTATGCAGTTTGATGATGAAAGGAGACACAGAGTCTGACAACATGAGTGTCGTTTCCGACTCTGGTAAGCACTATGGAACAAGTCGTATCGTATCATCAAACGAGCTGAAATTGAAGGCTGGATACAACATGAAACAATTTCGTAGCGTGAAGTCAAGTCACTAGTATTTGAGTCAAAGGGAAAACCAACTTGTTCATATTGTACTACTATCCTATTTGCTGCAAAATTCCAAAGTTTCAATAGCAGCCTATATTCGCAAATAACAGTTAAATTGAAAATCCGAATCAAATTTATTGAGCAGTAGTTGTCGACATCGACATAATGTAGTTTGCCGTCTTCAATACTACAATTACCGCCTGAATATAGAAGCCGAATAAAAAATTGATACGTGGGAATTGTTAGTGTTGCTTCAAGTCACGAATTTACATCAACTTTGACATAAAAAATGTAGTACATATTATCTACTTTCCATCTATTATGTAACGTTAGGACTCTTCTCCAGTAGCTTTAGCATAATCATGAGCAACTAATTTCACGTATCAATATTTCATGTTGCCAGTGCCGTTCGACTTTAATTTCCCCATCTGGAGCACCACTACTATGAGCAGACACACACGCGGCATAAATAATTCTCCAAGGATGTACATTATGCATTTCGTTTCACTCGAATTAGATATGTATCAAGAAAGTAGCTGCTCACATTATTACGCGGTGGAAGCCTTCGGATAGAGTTTACTTATTACGGAAATGCCCTGGGTTTGCTCCCAAGTTATTTGTGGGATTTAATAAGATGTGTTCCTCTCGACCTACGATGAGAAAATATGTAAGCACTACAAACACATTTTTTTTCTGCAAATCCCACGCAACCATCATTTCTGCCCGTGCTGCAATGAATCCACTTTCACTTAATACATTTGAAAAGGTTAGCGCTAGTAGAGCATATAGAGCAAGTTATCAGAGGCATTCAACAAATTATGTTTGCACAGCTCCTACTTGCCGAGAAAGTACACACATGAAATATATGTGGATGAAATCCACATGAAGGACGATTCACGTTTCCCATCTCATCTCGTCCTTTTTTTATTCATCAACACCCTCGCGCGCTTTCTTCATGCTCGTGGTGGTGTTATCGTAGCGTGAGAATGAAGCAAAAGGGAATCGTAGCTATTCCTAATGCCCGCGTATACAAACATATTAGAGGCGTATATAGTGCATGATGGTAACTTTGGTGCTCACTTTTGAGCGGATATAGGAATCCAGCCAGCAATATTTGCTACCGAGAGTAAAAACTTATAGAGCATTTCAGCAATCAACCTTTCGACACTATCAACTTTGTATAATTGGAAAGTGTTGATGATAAAAGTAACACGGAGAACTCCGAGATCAAAGTCGACACGGCTTAAATACATAGATCTCTCTCTCTCTCTCTCTCATCAAGATCAAATGCCCGGCTGGATGATTACTTGTACGACGGTGCAATCTGTAATCTAAAATCTAACCTAACGTGCCATTTTGGCAGAACCAAAATCATTATTGAGGGATCACACCACACCAAAGTGATCAACTTGCGATTTCTGGCACGGAAAATTGAGTATTTTCAGCGGAGGAACGTGTTTTGTCGAGGTTGAAAGTCAAGGTATGTACGTACCTAGGCAGAAATCATTATGGGGGGAAATGTGGGAAACATGCTGTCATCAAGAGGAGGTCAACATTAATGATCCGCCACAACTCCCATTTCCACTACTTGCCGGTGAGATGTTAGGAATGAAAGAAAATGATGATAATCTAAATCTAGGGGAATCTTACCGTTCTCCCTTGAAGTAGGACAACAGCGCAGTCAAGCATAACAGTCTGTCCCGCTCTTGCGGTAATATGTATTGTGGTTTTATTGGACTTGGACTCAAAGAATGGTCCAGTGACCCTGGTTGAGGATGCTAGTGACAGTGGTGGCTCCACTACCAGAGACACGAGCTGATCACTTGCTCTTTGCTTTTGCGAATATATGTCGAAATCTGAATGTGCTCTTTGCTCCCCTGTTCTGCTGTTGGTCATGGGATGAGCATGAGAAGACCAAGAAGATTGAGATGACACAGTGGCGCTTACAGTTGTGACGGGTGTTCCACTGTGGCCATGACTGTGATGATGTTTAGTTGTGCCGCCGCTGCTGCTGCTGCTGCTACTCGTGAAGGATGGCGAAGTAAAGTATCGTTTTTCTCCTAGTAGAGACGACGAAGAGGACGATGAAGATACAACGATGGCTGAAGGAGATGGCTTAAAATATCCATTGCCGTTGCTAGATGCAGTACCCATGTCACTGAGAGTGGACAAACTGTTCCAGTTTCCTGGAATTGTGCCTCCGGCCCCGAGTGCTCCTGCTGTGACTCTTGTCTGATTGTCCGAAGCTCTACCCGTGTGCGGAATCACTCCTGGTTTCCGCTCCCCAACAGCCCACTCCCCATTCTGGTGTTGATCTGAAAGAAACAATAAATGTGGGCGATATACATAAACGTTATATATATTCTGTACATTACGTAACCGTTATTTCTTTTTGCGGGTTATTTTTCTCTTCTGCAAAAAATGAGATTATTGTAGCCAACTTTCAAGGATGTGGTCACAAAAGTAGTTCATTCTGAGACAAGAAAGGAAGCAAAAGGATGATGATGGTAATGATTATGGTCACAGGAAAGTTGTAAATGTAGCCACAGTGGTTATAACCTTCTCAT
Organism: Dicranocentrus wangi; assembly: GCA_036850665.1. Classification (NCBI taxonomy): domain Eukaryota; kingdom Metazoa; phylum Arthropoda; class Collembola; order Entomobryomorpha; family Entomobryidae; genus Dicranocentrus; species Dicranocentrus wangi. The sequence goes on along the minus strand of JAANSN010003616.1, from coordinate 4,579 downwards.
GCTACTCTGTACTAGCTTCTGCTTCAAGTCTCAAAAAATGTTCGCGTCGCATGGCTATCTGCTAACCTATTGAGTAACCATGTATGTACGTACAAGCTATAATAGAAAGCAGCAGTCAGTAAGAGCCAACTCATGGGAAAAGTTATTGGAGCATCTCGTCATCATGCCATTCCACAAAATGCCGATACTAGCTATCATAATTTTTCTTAGCTTCTTAACTTTTTTCACGAGTTGCTCGAAGCCATTATAGCTATAAGGAAATTGTCCTAGATTAAGAACTGCTCCTCGTTCGTTACAGAAAAAATCAAAAGCTATATAGTGCAGCAGCAGCGGAAGGAAGAGTTCAGCTTTAACTTGAACTTTATGTTCTCCGCTTTTTTCTTTCCTCCAAAGAGAGCCAAACCACAACTACATGTAAGAAGAATGAAAAGTGTGGACCAACTCGTGTGGTTGGACCGCTTCCCCCTGCTTGTCAACCCAGTTCCACTTGTAGGGATGAGGAATGGACAATGACAGAGGCAGAAAACGAAAAAGAGGCAAGCAAGCAAGCAAAGAGCAGAACCAGGAATCCCATTGTCGTGGCCGTTATGTACAACATACATAGTTGGAGAAGTGGTTTGGTGCCGTAGGAAAGGACAAGCGACCGCCGCCGCCGCCGACATTGTTACCAGAGAAGTTGCTTGCTTTCCTCACTTTCCCCTTTCCCGACTTTATTTTCCTTTCTTAAAAGAAGTGAAAAAGAAAAAGGAAGAATAATATCAATATGAGTAGACTATATGGCTTTCCTGTGTGACTGGCTCGCAGCCAAAATTCTTCCAATTGCCTATTTCAACCGTTTAACTCTTCCCTGGAATGATATAAGTGTGTAACCTATCCACAGGATAATGGCATACCTATACCTATACGGAACAACGGAAGGGAAAAGGTGTACACACCACCAGAAAAAATTGCTAGAATGTGAAGTGGACTAGTCAAATATATTTTCTGCGAAAGTCATTTTGCACAAATTCTGGGCAGCAACACTGCAACAACACGGTGCTCCGTGCTCCACCAAAAAAGAAATAAAAGTACAAGCAACAGCGAGCCAGGAAAGGGCACTTTTAGCAAGTAGCCCTGTAGCCCTTCCTTCCAGGTTTGCGAAACGTCTTATACGTAAATCCAGCATTCCAGTTTGTTAAGCCCACATGAGAGTTTCTCTTACCCTATTTTGGCTGGCCAAAAAGAATTATGGAAGTACAGCAGACAGACGAAGACAATAAATGCGAGAGCGCGTTTTGCTAACTGCAAATGAAAATGAAAACTGTTCATACTTTCTAAACTCTCCGTTCCACACTGTACTTTATCGCTGGAATTGAGAAACGCGGCCGTTCCCTTCTCTAAATTGCGTGTTTACACTTGAACAGGAGGAGTTGGAAATAGTCGGCCGTGTACTTAACATGAATATTACTTTGAAAGGTAAGCCCTAGCCCGAGCAATAGAGAAAAGTTTTCCAGAGTTTTAAAAGGATTGCAGATTGCCTTTTCAGTAGTTCTGTTTGAACTGGATTAACCCTGGAATTGTACAGAAGCCGGGAGAAGAAGATATTGTGTGTAGTATTCCGTCCTCAGTTCCTCTCCCTTAGTTTAGATTAATAATGCATTTATGCCTGATGCAGTTAATGCCACTTTCAATACTACGAAACTGGAGAGGATGAATGCACGGAGGAAACAAAACTTTGCCGAGACACTTTCCTGCCATGTGCTTAAACGCTGTAATAACACGTTTTGCGTTATCCCTTTCCTGCATTTTCGGATAGCAGCATAAAACCGTCCTATTTCACGCCAAGTCTGGGGTTCCATCCAAAGATTCCCTATTCCATGCAACCATCCTTTTTACCTCAAATTTCAATATTATATAACACTCTTTTGTACATATGGCCGACCTACAGACTCGCTCGTATGGCGAAAGTAATAATATATACATAATATTTTACACGCTCTGCGAGTAGAACACTGTAAACATTAGAAATAACAGGAGAGCGGGGCCTTCCCAGCCCCGTCCCCCGTCCATTGTAGCAAACGAAGTGAGCGCGGAGGCAACGAACGCGGAGGAAACTGTGAAAGATTAGAAATGCCGAAAGAGATGATGTTCATGCACGTGTGCATGCATTCTTAAAAAGACAGCGAGATGTAGCTTTCCACTGGGAGCCCACTTGCACTTGAACATGCCATTCACTTCCACCAACTCCTGCGGCAGGCACTGATATGATTATGTACATTGTGTTTACGGACAACGTATGTTACCCTAAAATAATACTGTTCGTTCCCCAAGTTTCCACAAAGTTCCTCCCGGCTTCCCAGCAGCAAGAGTACACGAGTTAACCTGATATTTATACAAAACACGATCCTCCATATATATCCGCTCATAGGTAGTTAGCTCATATTTGCAGCAGGAAGGAGGAGAAAGCAATCTGTGACCCAAAACAAGAAAAAGAACACAAAAAAATAATACATTAGAATGGTGAACGTGGAAATGGAAAAGTTGACTGCGTATTATATGGAGTAGTAGTAGTAGTAGTAGCAGCAGCACCGTACGGAATAATACGGATACGGCATTTCTCCAGATCTGGATCATCCTCCTTCCGCATCGGCATTACAAGTGGTTTCCTGAATTGTGTGTATGCACCAAAAACCTCATTATTATTAGGGAGCAGGGATTCATAACAAATCACACACGATTCCTCCATTCTTAAACTCAATTCAGAAAGCATAAATATACATACATATGGATATATGGTTTTACCTGCAAAAAATACACCCAAAAAATAATAACAAACTCTGTATTCAAGGTAAATAAACCTCATTATTATTAGGGAGCAGGGATTCATAACAAATCACACACGATTCCTCCATTCTTAAACTCAATTCAGAAAGCATAAATATATATATATGGATATATGGTTTTACCTGCAAAAAATACACCCAAAAAAATAATAACAAACTCTGTATTCAGGGTAAAAAACACAATAAGCACCAAAAAAAAGTTTTTGCGAGGACCGAACACGTATTAAATTTTCATTTGAGGGCAAACCAAGCTCATCATCATATCATAAATGAATATGATGAAGAAACAACACTCAACTTTCAAGGATACAACAACACAACTACTGCGAAAGCATATGGAAAAGAAGCTCTTCAAAAATTTATAAATTGGATACTCCAACTTGAAAGCTGGAACATATATGATGCCAAAAAAAAATTTGGTTTTGGTTTTGGTTTGTTTGTTGGAAAGGTCAAGGAGAATTGTAATAATATGAAGCAGGAAGAAGAAGGGCATCAACTACTCTCTGGCTGGGGCTGGGCCCACTTTGCATAACAAACATACATGCATGCATATGAAATGGTCTCGATCGGGCCACCTTTTCACGCACCTCCCCGGAAGTCCAACGTCTATAAAAATTGGAAGAAAATGAAAAAATGCGGTGCACCTGCAGAGCATGCATATTAGCCGCAGCCGCAGCAGCACGCAGCACAGCGTTAATGCATGCATTTATGACCGAATCGAACGAAGCATTGCATTTTGCATTTTTTTTTGCATATTCTCACATTCACAAAACTCGATTCGTCTTGTCCCGATCCGACCGATTGTTTTCCTTTCAACAACGCAAAACGCAACGTGAAAACGTGAAAACCGTATTAATTGGCTGCTGCAAGTTCAATGAACGTAAAGAAAACGTAAAAGGAAGGGAAGTGATGAGAGAGAAAAGCTGAGCAAATGAAATAATGCAAGACAAAAATGTGTCGACCGACATTTTCCCGGAAGAAACAAGGGAGATTAAATTACGAAATTGTTGAGGGTGTTGATGAAATAAATGAGGATGAGGAGCAGAGGAGCTGAAAATGCACAATACTATGAACAATTATATGCACTTTTCGTGTTCCGAGACACACGCTCCACTCGACATTACTCTGGGAGAGAAAGAGACTTTTATATTTGAAATCGAACGTTTTGGATTTGAATTGGATTGGTTAATAATACACGGTTGCTCAACTTTTGAAAAACCTGCTCAAATACGTTATCCTTACGTTTGGAGTTGGTTGGACTCATTTAAAAGGAATTGTATTCAATTGAGAGTTGGTTTTTGTTAGGCTATCCGGATCGTCTAGCAGGTTCGCAGTTACTCCGTTTACTCTGTGCCTGTGTGGTTCATCGTTCCCAAGGTCATATCTGCCGATGCCTTTAAACCCTTCTTATGATATGATAAGTCGGGGAAATAATAATAATAATACGCTGGTGAAAGGTGCTTTCTTTCTTTAGGATTTATATGAGGGATAAGAAGAGAGCAAGTCCTCCTCATCATCATCATCATATCATCGGTTCGAAAACTTTAGATTTAACTTGAAGAGTAAGTATGCTGAGCCATTTTTTGCGTAGTTTTGTACTTGTTTCGCGGCGGCTAACTACACACTGATTCTATAATTAATTAGCTAGTATTCTTTAAAGCATTTCTTTAATTAGTGCATTGTATTGTATTTGTAAGAACTTTTTTTTAGACGAGCCACAATGACTCACGGTCACAGCAGCAGTGCGCAAAAGAACA
>JAANSN010003615.1:0-17872 GCA_036850665.1 Dicranocentrus wangi | reverse complement strand
ACCGAATGTTCTGATTTGTAATAAATTTTGTTATTGTTGCGCTATACAAAATACAACACAAGTTCCAAAACTGGTCATTCTGAGTAAACTCTAAAAAAAACTCCTTAAAAATATTGTCCCATGGGGAGGTGGGTTGGCATAATGGAGTAAATATAACGATGTGCGTTAAAAAGCCACATTTCATTTTTTATTAGGGATGTTGAATGCATTTAGCATCTGGAAACGGGTTTTTCATCATTGATTACAACAACTGGAATAGAACGAGCATTACAAGCTTTGTTGCGTACAATCAGTGCCATTTTTACTAATAAACGCCTGAGAACGAGCGAGCCAGATTCTAGTTTTGTGTAACATTTTTGGTCCCTTGAGCAATTTATTATACATGTTCAGTGGGACATAACGCAAAGTAAATCAAGTGGAAGATGGATGGGATTTCCAGCAAAAGCTGTTTGGTCACATTGGTCACATTTCATAGACACACACGGCATCCATCCGCTTTTATATATAATTCATACACTCATATCACAAATCAGAATGGATTATACTGCTCAGGCAAGAGGGAAAACCACCCTAGGCTTCCGAAAATGTGACAGTATATCCCGGAGTAAACAAGGATGCTCCAGAGGGATGATTGAAAACTATCTTTCTCAGACTTTTACCAGTGTGACTGGGATGGGTAATATGACGTTGCACATGCAGACATGCACACATCCCTTTCCCTGCTTCTTTGTGTGGTACACCAAGCTTCCATTGTGTGTCCCTTAAGGATTGCTAATCTTAATAACCATCTATTGCTCTAAATTACCCAAAAGGCAATCCCGGAACAAATGTCGAAATGTCGCTCCAGTTCATTATCTCATTCTGTAAACAGCCACAAACCCCATATCATTTCGAGTCGATATAATTACACAAGAGCTTTTAACTTCGTCTTGGGGCCATACAAGCCTAGGAGATTAGCAACATCGACATTTTACCGGTCGGTGACTGTGGTCCCCACATACATTTTTTCATTGAATTCTCTCGAACTCTCGATGATATCCACTTTTATTGAACTGTTCATGTGAACGCTACTTCACGTGCCTACCTTTTTCACCCAAATCTATATCTCTCACCCTCAAAACATCTCTAATGAATCCACTCTCCATTCTCTTCAATGATGTACATTCATGTATAAAAACCCAAAACCTTGATGTGTAATGGGAAGTGTGAATCTGTGTAAATAAAATATATTTTACTGTCATCCTATAATATATCTTTGAAATGGGTGGTGTGGTTTGGCTTGAGCATTATAGCATTAAAAAGATTTTTACCCTAGTTTCCTTTATTACATTCATTAATCCCATTTATTGTGGTTTCCTGCATTGCATTCACAGATTTCTTTTAGGCATATGGGCATATAGCACCTCTGTAAATAGTAGACGAGAATTCTAGACACCAATGCAATGTATATTATGTACTACAGCCTATTTCCGATTTTACTTTGTGCGATTTTCTGGTCGTCTTTATATCTGACTTGTCTTTTTTTATGACAAGGTGCGTAGATGGATATGGCGGTTAGAATTTAGAAACATATCAACTCGCCAATAAATTATCATCTTCTTTTTCGAACGGACAGTAAATATGGCATGAGAAGAATCCATCTTGGATTTCAAAGGCATCAGCAGCCAGAGCCAGAACGAACAAAAGCCAGCTAAATTAGGTTTGTAGGGAGGTGCATTCTAGCGAAAATGGTAGGAAATCAGTGCTGGCATGCCATGTATGACTAAAGAAGATGACTAAGTGGCTAAATAAATGATGCATGTAGAGTACCGTGTAAATTGTGAAGAGTATGGAAAAAATATCTTTCTGAATAGGGAAAGGAGGCTCATAAAATATGAGATTGTATGCAATCTGTTGATAACTATACGTTCAGCCTGTCGGATTAAAAAGGAGGGTCGTTTCATACTGCAGTGATTCCATTCTATTCATGGCAATTTAACACCACACACTACAACAAAGTGACGGATGTAATATCACAGCAACATAATATACTCCTGCAGCTTGCCCACGTAGAAAATGCACCAAAAAGCTGAGGGAGACTCTTTTTCTAAAGACTTTCATTTCAAAAAAATGTATGCGCATAAATAACAGCGAGCAAGGAGGGTTTATGTAAATTTTTTTGTTTCGAAATGTTTGGCGCACACGTTCCCTCGTACACATTCGTCGTCCCATTGTTCGGAGAAAAAGAGGATGACCTAAATAATATAGTAGCCTGTGTGTAAATTTTTAAGCCTTTTTAATAAGTCATTTAATGTGACAGTTATAAATAGAGCTGGGATGAATTAGCAATTGTAATTTCTGGCATCTACTCCCCCTTCGGTGTTCCCTGCTGTACCCTTTATATTATAGAGATTCCCACCCCAAATCCGTATCCCGTATCCCTGCGTTGTTGGGCAATGGGGATTGGGATGAAGGAGCTCCTTTACTTACGTAGGACGAGATTTGCTTACACATCGGGGCGGGGATTGACTCAGGGCGTGCCTTAGTACTTTAAAAATGTAAATCCGACTGGATTCTATGTACTACTAACATTCTCGTATAGTACAATGGTACTGGATTTGGATTATGCATTATAAGCATTTTGATTTACATCACGTTATGAAATTTTCAAGAGTGAACTGTCAAAAATACAATCGTGTAAATACTATTTATCCCATCCATTTACATCGTTCGAATTTCCAATGTCATACGAAACGTATATTTCGGAATTCCGTTTGTGACGAGATTTAGATTAATGGCGATAATTCCAACTGCCAAGTATATTGTAAAAGTGTTTTGGTAAAAATATATTGAATTCAGTCTCTGTAACCTTTTCCTTATCCTTTTGTGACAATTTTAAAAAAACGTCACATTTTTTGTCTGTGGCCACTGAGGATTGTCTCAAGATTTAGAGCACACTTTTATTTTGTAAAGGCTTATCGGGTGTAACCATCCCGAGATCACATAGAGATACAAGAAGGTGAAGATGAAGTACGAAAAGATCACATCCATCCTCCATCCCATCTGGCTGGACTAGATGGAAGTGTAGATATGAGTATGCTTTCTTAGGCATGCTGTTACTTGTGGGTTTTTCTGTCACTTTCACACCTGGATCTGATAATGAATCTTGGTTTACATGCTTGGCCATACCCTTAACGTATAGATTGTTAACAAAGTGTCCGCATTTGCAGTGAAGCCAATGCCAATACAATAGAGGTGACAGTCTTTTAGTTTTTAAAATGTACATAGGTAGGTACTATATATATATTATATATGTACAATATACCAGTATATATGTATTAACACACAACACCACGAAAGGAAATTGGGGGAAATAGTCCGCTGCTAATTGTGAATGGGTGTGCAAAACCATGGTCGTAAAAGACTTATTTTCAAGACATGCATGATGTTTAGTTGATATACCTGGTTCAGTTGCTGTTGTACGTTTTGCACGTTTAACAATACCGGATGGAGTCGTATTCCTAGCATATGTAACGTATTATCCATCTCCGGATACTTATCATCAACAAACTGTGTTAAGTTTCACACATTTGTTTCTAATACTGTTGAGTAATTATTGGACTAATTGGGATTGGCATGCATTTCCGGTTCCTAAAGACGGACTTTTTGGGGCCCTATTCGTGCCTTTCGAGCTCATTTTGAGAGTAATAGCAGATGGAGATGGAAAATGCACAAAGATTTCGAGGTCTTGGGGCTATTATTTACTAATTTAGGCAATTCTGATATATTTATTAAACAATGCGGCTATATATATATATAGCTATGAAATTGTAAAAAAATAATGTGTGTAACGAAATTACAGTGATGTAGTGAATTAGTGATTGACAAGCTGACTGAGATTGACGTGAAGAAGGACAGAAAGAGCAAAAATTCTATGCCGTGACCGTGAAGACTTTCTTCGTGGTGTTACATAAATAGCAACCCAATGTAGTAATTGCGATATTATGGAATAATTACGTAACATTTATTGTTTTACAGCATAAAAGGGAAAGCGACTCGTGTCAAGTCATAATTCTTGATATAATCATTCATTTGGCAAGCCACACTGCATGTAACGGAATTAATATATATGAATTCATATCCTAGTTAGTCTACAGTCTACGCCCATTCAATTGTGCTTCCATGAACTTTCAAATTCCGGAAACAGTAGTAAATTATAAATACATTCTCCAAATCGTGTGCATACCCCAATCACATCCCCACACAATTAATATTAATACAACGCAGTTTGCAAACGGGAAGCCATAATATATCTCCTAATCACCGATGGTCTCCTTAATTAATTAAGCACAACTTCCCTATCAATATAAAATGCTCATAAAAACTGATGAAAACTTTGCGTAAACTATAAATGCAGAGAGAAGCCAATTAAACTGCCCATTATATCATTCAACCAAATGAAATGAAAATCAAAAATGCAATATTATGCAATGGTCCATTCCTTTGTTTTAATTTTGGAAATCACCGTTTCCCCTTTATCCTTCATTTTCATTCTCCCCTTTTTTGCTTTGCTTTGCTTCACATTTTCTATGCATTTCTTCTGCACTGCATAACCAACAACGTAAGTAAACGATATGCATACCAGTTTTATATAACATCTCGCAGTTATGCATAATATTAATATTATACGTTATGCTGTGCACATTTCACATTCCATAAAATAATACATATATCCATCCGTATCCGTATATTTCATATACATAACCTCCTCCTATCTATCTATCCTCCTAATCCTAAAGAGCTACATTAATATTACAGTTCCTCTGTTCCTGTTCCTCACATCATAGCACAGCACATCAGCAGCATACCAATACCACCACGTCATCTGATTGCACAATAGTGGTCCGCCGCCGCCGGTGCGGTCCTCGTCTCCGCTGTGTGTTCCATATGTTCTCCCATAGAGCCGCTGCAACACTACACCCATTCCCCGGAACCATGAAGAGTTTGGGCCGAGCCAACTTCAAAAAGTCAACTTGCCAGCTCAATCAAATCCGCTGTCAAAGTTGACCTACTCGAGAAAGGGCTGACTAAAAAAACTGTTCGAAAAGTGCATTTAAAACTTTTAAAAAACTCCACCTGGCTATCCGATCCCCCCATATCTTCCACCTCAACACTGGCTTCCTTCTGAGGGACCTCAATCAAAAGCTCATTGATTTGGTGGTGGTACATTTTCCTCACAAACTAGTTCCTCATCACATCACATCATCATCATGACTCTCCTCGACTCACATGACAATTCGGAAACATGAGTATTTTTTATTATTATTATTAGTAGTAGCAAAAACAAATAGTAAACAGATACAAATATTGTGCAGTATTGTTTTTATTCTTCACCACAATGTGTATTAACTTATATAAATAGAACCTCTACCTACACTACACTCTTTTTATGTATGAATGAATGCATTTTTTAGTTTATTTTTGTAAACTAAACTCCTGGTTTTGATTAGCCATTTATGAAGATAATAGGTATATACAAACCTTGTCTCTGTAAATTTCCTTTTTGCAAGTTAAGAGGAGAAGAGTAGGAGGAAAAAGTATAGTTATATATTTAATTTGTAGCGGATTATGATGCTTCCTTTAACAAAGAAAGACTGTGATGATAAACCATACAGCAGCAAGTCAAGGATAAGGCTTATAGAGAAATTGGCCGGCTGGTTTCGCCTAATTGTTAGTGATAGGGATTCAAGAAACTTGTTCTTCTTCTTGTTACTTAACCTTAGCTTTGCATTTGTCGAGCTGTTCTATGGGGTGTGGACAAACAGTTTAGGATTGATATCAGATAGTTTTCACATGTTCTTTGATTGCACCGGATTGGTAGCAGGACTAATCGCTTCGGTAAGACTGCCACTGTTATAATTTCATGTTTGTCATAATAATTTTGTTTTGTCTTGTTTGAAGGGATTTTCAATTAAAATTCTTTTTTGCTGAATTTGCAATTTGCAGGTCATTGCCAGGTGGAGAGCTACAGATAACTTCACGTACGGATTTGTCCGGGCAGAAGTACTGGCTGGATTTTTGAACGGACTGTTCCTCTTGTTTATCGCCTTCTTCATATTAAGTGAAGCAGTGGAGAGACTTCTCGAACCACCAGAAGTGAAACATGAAAGATTGTTTTTAGTCAGTGTGTTGGGATTCCTGGTAAATCTTGTTGGGATCTATGTGTTCCAACATGGTGGGGCTCACGGGCATAGCCATGGAGGAGGAGGACATGGACATTCACATTCGCATGATGACCACAGCCACAATTTCTTGGGGCATGGACACAGCCATGACTCATCCCACAGTCACTCGCATAATGGATTCCACGGACACTCTCATGGTGGGGAGTCCAGTGGGACAGGCCAGAATTCTCAGATAATGAGAGGCGTGTTTTTGCATATACTGGCTGATACACTAGGATCAGTTGGTGTTATCATTAGTGCTGGACTGATGTGGGCGTTTGAGTGGTACATTGCAGATCCAATCTGCTCCATTTGTATTGCGTTGCTTATCTGCCTTTCCGTTATGGACTTGATTAAAGGTAAGCGAAGCGCAGAAATATAATATTAAAATAATCCAGTAATGCAAATGCTACAATAGGAAGTAGGAAACGCCATATTAATTTTAAACTTGTGCCTTTTACAGAGAGTGCATCAGTTCTAATGCAACGGACACCCTACGCACTGGATAATCAGCTTCCACAAACCTACCAAAGACTAATGCAATTGGAAGGAGTGCTATCGGTACAAGAACCCCATTTCTGGACTCTTTGCTCAGACGTGTACGTCGGCACAGTGAAACTTGAAGTTGCGAGGAATGCTGATCCTAGATATATTACGCAAAACGCCCAGTTGATATTCCAGGGAATCGGCGTCAAAAAGATAACTATACAATTAGACTTCAATTTAACATAACATCTCCATCATTATAGGGATTCACGTAATTTTACTGTTATTATACCAAATTATTTGTGTAAATAAAACTGTTGTTGCCAGTTCAGGTTTTGAAAGGATAAGGGTAAAGTAGGTACACATTTCTGTTGGACGTTAACAATTATAGTCATTTAGCCTTCTTTTTTTACATTCTCGATTTCTGCCTTCGTGAGCATCGTTCTTTTGAAAATGGAAACTGCGTATTTTGTTTATATGTACCGTGGTATTTATTTTTAATATTAAATTAAGTTAATGTTATGTTATGTTCTGCTATACGAATTTAATGTACATATAATGTTTACAATTTACCACAGTACTACTGTTGTGATTTAGATTTATGTAATGCTTAAAGGGAGTGTTTAAACGCGACGGTGCTATTTATGAAACATTCCTTTATTTTTATCTAGCATCTCAATCGATTTAAAAATAATAATAATAAAACTGTTTCCGCCACCTTTCGTTGCTAGTTTTCTTTTCATTGTTCAGTTAATCTAATCTACTTAACAGATTGATCTCCTCTTTCTAAAGATGCATTGGCTACTTTTCCAATTCCTTGATTATTGTTTTCAATTACACACACAACAATTTAGGGTCAGGTTAACGCTTCCTGAAGTTTCCAACAAACTGAAACGTTTATAGCCAAAATACCTTGGCTTTTGCCGTGAATGTGTATTTATACGGGATCTTACCAGATTACCCATTCTGCCATTTATGTCATTTTTAGCTGAGGTACTACAGATAATGAAAGATGATTTCTTTATTTAATGATATCAGATTGTTCAATTAAACTGTTTATTCCAAGTTGGCCGAGTATTCCCGAACATATTCGGAAACTAATGGTAAATTACATTGCATTAAGGTTGGGTTGGCAGTAAGTTTAAGTTAGTTCGACCGTTACAAAATATAAAACGTTATTGTAGTCCTATGACACGACACGATCTTTTCCTCGAATAACAAGCTACAAGCTGTTATCCTATCACTAATTATGGTAACGATTGAAAAATGTTTCATATGGGCGGGTAGAAGACAAGTCGGGTCATAACTTTGGAGCTAGGCTAATTAATAACTGAGTTCACATCTAAACCGTTTACTTCCATTTGGGCCCGCACACAATCCTTGAAATGTGCTTTTAATCGCATACTTCTATTACTAACCTGTCTAAAACAGTACTTACACGTAGCACGAATTCTGCCAGAAGAGGCATTGACTAACTGGAAATGTTTTCTGATAGGATTGAGTTTTCTCCCTGCCGTTGTTACTTTAAGTAATTTACCATTTTCGACGTAATTTGCAAAATGTTTTCCAATATCTGGTCTACATCTATTCAGGTGCCGGATCAGTCGAGTACTTCTGTTGTCTATTTGTGTTCCGCAGTGAATGCATTCCAGTCTGTTTCGGCGGCTGTCAGCCGCTAGTACTTTGATATAATACTTCCGCACATTATAAGGATCATCCTCATCAGGCTCTCCATCTCCATTTGGATTGGCGTCTGTCGTCTTATTGCTCCCTATCAAAATGAAAAGTCTCAGTTCCAGCAAAGTGTTACTTTTAGTTTTCATAGTTTTCAAGCTAGACTAAATGGATAGACTAAAATGGTAGGGATAATTTATATTAGGTTTAAAGACTAGGATAACTCTCGTCATTATCCTAACACCCACATTAAAGGAATAATATTAATAATCACATGAATTACCATCCTCACGTATTTTTTTAACGTGAAAGCAAAACTCAAGTCCATGCTTAACAATACGGTTTACTTGGTTTATTAGCTTACTAAATCGTTAACGTACTTGTATGTTCATTTAATTCACCGGGTACATCACTGTCAGCATCATAATCTTCATCTTCATCGCTCTCCTCTGTCGCCCCGTCCGACTCCACAGGATCATCGTTGATATTCAAAGCTGTATGGAATCCTTCAGTATGTTCCGGGTGACGTGTTTCCACATTTTCCAGCGAGGTTACAATTTTCACATCCTCCACGGCTATTGATGATGACGCCAAGTGTTCAAGAGCAGCAGTGCCACTTTCGTCCACTTCCTCACTGATTATAAAAACCGTCTCCGATGGCGGTGGCGGATGAGGGCTCGAAGGTGCTCGTGCTGGTTGACTAGTGATAGTGGCATGAACAGGCCGAGTAGATTTCTTCCTCAGTGCACGTCGTCTTATCTGACTTAGGGCCTTTGACCTCTTCAAGGGGATCGGGCGAGTGTCTAGAGAATCGCTACTACTACTTGGTAATACACATGCCACCGCTGAATTATGCAAATGCCTTTCCCTGTGCAAGCTGAAATCCGCCCCTTGAATGAGGGGAAAATCCGTCCATAAATACTTTACAGCTCAATTATTCATAAATATTACAATGATCTTGATCATATCTTACCAAATTTGTCGGTCAGAAAGTCCTGAACAATGACAAGCTCTTGAGACAAAGTTTCAAACACCTTTCCCAGGTGAACTATGTTTTGATTTAAAACTCGTATTTGGAAATCCATTCTGTAAGACTGGAATAAATTAATTATACTGCAGGGGTCATGTCATGGGTCAACTCTTTCCATCAAAATCTTGGAAAGCACGTTGTAATTGTAAACTGAATATGAACCGAATACATCTCTCAAATTACAAATAGTTGTTGAATGAAGTGGAAGAGCAGAGAGTGAGATGAGATCTCATCCATATTTACGTTTCCCACTGTAAACACTGACTTTGTTCATCAAGAGAGGGGCTAGGCGACCACCACGGTCCGTATTCGGTACGGTAAGTATTCCGTACTACTTTAATCGCACACAGCCCTCTCCATTTTCCGTTTCATCTACAACTACATCTACAACATCTACAACTCCAACCTACTTCGAGGGTTTCTATATTTTGGGATAGGTGCGTTGGGCTTGCGCTGCGATGCTGCTGACGAGCTGTAAAGCTGCTAAAATCTTTTGTAACTCAATCAGCCAGTGATTTTAATAATAATGAGTCATCAATGCAATGCCATACTTATGTCATCATCTCATCATCATCATCAAAGTCTCTAATGATCCCACACCGCAGGGTTCCCTTTTCCGCTAATCATCAGCACAAGACAACAAATATTATATTTCGAAGCTTTATTACTGCACTTCTAGGGATTCCGGAGGAAGAAGCGATCCCTAGAGAACAATGTCTCCACTGCACTGGTCTGGTTCAACTTCAGCGTTAGGGCCTCCAACAATAATTTTAGTTGGGTAGGCTAATTTTGTTTTCAAAATTTTTTTTTAAAAGCAAAAACATTTGTATGGGAATATGAGTAAAAGAGGTGGTGATGGGGTGGGGATGATATTAAACGCTTGAAAGCTGTACTTGTCTCTGACACTTGTGGGGATCATCATTCGATTTTTTATTTTGATTTCTACAGGACAAGACTAGCGTGCGACATGGGCACGTCAACATGGGACTTCTAGATCTTCAAAATGTAAGTGGATTATGAAGGCGTTTCTATTGTTAAACTGCATATGGAAAGACTCTCTGTAAGCAAAGCACCTTTGTGTATATTCTGCAAGAAACGATTTTTCTACTAAAATCTGTTTCTGCTTATTATGTTCCGTGGAGGTGGAGTCGTTGAAGAGTAAAATGCATGCATGCATAGTAGTGTAGCTGAAGGAAATTGCAGTGAATGACGAAGTTTCGTATAAGTATAGTGTAATTTTCAGATAGATATGAGTTTGTAAATTCGTATGATTTGGCCTTGGACCTGCTCCCCATGCCCATTCCACATTATCCCCTTCTAATAATTATCCAGTTATGAATAATTCTTGCACAGCAACTGCTTGTGCTGTATGTAGCAGCATACAATGGGCAAAGCTAAAGTGATTGCGAGTTTGTGAATTAGGCACAAATTACAAGCTTGGGTGTCTGCGGGTGTTTACAAGTGCATATATGTATATGATCTAAAAATACAAAACATAGTATGGCATGTCATTATGTAAGCACACTACAGGTCATTCCACCAGGTCACGTTGTATCATCGCCATTACAAAGTTATGTAGTTATTACGGATTTCCAAGCTTTGAGATCCAGCATGCCAACCTGCATCTACTTCGAATTCTCCAAATCTACGTACTAGGTAAAAAAAAACTCTTGCAGTATGCAATTAGCAGAATAACATATCATATTCTTTCCACACATTTATGGAAAATTTTCATATATAGTTCATTAATATTGTCGAACATCATTATTACTTCAGATCATATTTGCGCTTATTTCGGCATACAAATCATAACACTCTCGCTATATCTATTATTGACAATTTGACACCCAAAACGTGGTCTTGTTTCATCGTTCAATAATATGTTGGCTAATGCTCATTTTTGAATATCCTTATAATATCACTACCCTTTTTCAAGACCTTTGCTAGTAGACTATCTCAGTTAAAGTGCAAATTAGATTCGTATCCCCAACGCTATGGAACTCACACCGCCCGGAACCGTTTTAATTGTATTGCTAATGGCTAGCTCAACTATTTTCATTATACAGGTGGATGCCTCGCGAATGAGTAAGTGGACAATAGTCGCCAGAAATCGAAAAATTAATTACAAAATGTAGATTTTGCTTTACTACAGAAAATAATCGATATTATATAATGTACATTTTGCTTTCAGAAAAGATTCCTTTACGAACCGACAGAATTACTGTTTCTGGACATTCCTCAGGCGCAGTCGCAGCAACCCAATTTTACCTTAGTCATTCTCACCTTATTGATGGGATAGCAGTTTTCTCAACAAGTATGCTAAACAGATAATCAAATTAAAAATTTGATGCACTATATTAAACTTGGATAACTTTTTGATTGGATAAATATCTATAGTGCAATATGCGTGTGGTGGTGGATCGGGGAGTTTGGTGAGGCTTGTTCCATGCCTANAATCAAATTAAAAATTTGATGCACTATATTAAACTTGGATAACTTTTTGATTGGATAAATATCTATAGTGCAATATGCGTGTGGTGGTGGATCGGGGAGTTTGGTGAGGCTTGTTCCATGCCTACGAGGACGGAGGAATATTTCGGAATCGGTGGATAAAGCCCGAGAGTTTGCTCACAATGAATTAATTGACCCACTCGAAAATTTAAAGAATAACAATCATTATATTCATCATGGGAAACGTGATGTTATAATCAATGTTGGTAAGTCTGCAGCAGCTAGTTATTTATGTATTTGCATTTTCAAACATCATATCATATCTCTAGGTTAATGAACTTCACTGTACTTTTCAGACAATGGAATTAATGCCTTCGAATTCTTTAAACAATTCAGCAACTCCACTGTGCTTCATCTATCCGATACTCATCACGCAGTGGTACATTCCCTACTAATCCCAAGTTTCGTAATGACGTTTAGAAAAATTAATAAGGTATTTCCAGCGGATTTGTAAAAAAAATCTTTATTGCTTCACAGCCAACAAAATATTGCGGAATCCATTGCCAATACGGCACAGTTGGAACTGGTTGCTCAAAGTGTGGCTTTTCAGTAGTATTCGAAGGTCTCAACTATGTTTTCAACGGAACTCTTACAGAGCCACCAGGTAAATACTAAATCTTATCGATATCGATATTACGAGCGCCGTGTATATATTATTGATTTCAAATATAGCAAATCCTATTCCTCCACAATAGTAACTTCCTGTCGGGCTGCAGAGACAAACCACGGCTTGACAATGGTAGACCAGTCCGAATTCCTCTTTCCCTTTGATAATAAAGTTTCAATGCACCCTGAAGCCGTACTATATACGCCACCCCGATGTCGTGCGAATTCTTCGTTGTGTGCATTACACGTGGCATACCATGGCTGTCGCCACTCCATGTAAGTGTCCCAGACGCCGAGAAAACAGAATTAATTACCAATCAAAGTCGTAAATTACGTGACATTCTTGAATGGGGATTTTGTTCATTTATAATTTTAGTCAAAATGATGGAATGGACTACATTAAATGCAGTGGATATGTCGAGGTAGCTGATGCAAATGACTTGATAGTCTTATTTCCTCAGGTGAAACAAACATTTAGCCAATCCGCTAGTTTTTTCCAGTGTTGGGACCTGCATGGGTACAGTGGTCCACTTTATGGTAATGGATGTACAACTTGATGAGCAATTTATTACCTCGATTTTCCTGTTGACTTTGTGTAATATGAAAATTCTACTGTTTTTGC
Organism: Dicranocentrus wangi; assembly: GCA_036850665.1. Taxonomy (NCBI): domain Eukaryota; kingdom Metazoa; phylum Arthropoda; class Collembola; order Entomobryomorpha; family Entomobryidae; genus Dicranocentrus; species Dicranocentrus wangi. The sequence continues at coordinate 4,740 of JAANSN010003615.1, read as the reverse complement.
AGGCACGAAAATGGGTAGTCAAAATCAAGTCGTGTACAATATGATTCGCCGAATAATGCATGGGTATGAACACAACACTCAAAAAAATTGGATGCCCTTAAACGTACCGGTTATGCCTGAAGATGAGGATGACGAACATGAGATACATTCATAAATTCTTACACAACGCGACAAGTCCTACCTATGACATATTTGAAGACTTTTAATAAACACAAAAAATTGAAGTATACGCGTGAACGTTGGACGGGTAGTATCAATGTTTTATTGATTTTTAAGCAAAAAAGCTGGGAAATTTTCCAAGACTTTATGTGTTCTCATACTTGAAGCTATATACCAAGAGTTCGTTGTTTAAAATCATAAGGATGCTTTCTTGAGCTTAAAGAATTTAACAGCACCGAGCAGGACAACCAGATCCTGTTTTGTCGTAGTTCCTTCTTGGGTAACGCAACATAAAAGTTCCAGTAGTTTGGCGATAACGAGGGTCGAAAAAGACTCGAAGGAGCTTCGAAATCTTCAACGGTGTCATGAAACGGGCTGTTTAGTAGGGATAGCATGCCGTCTTCGGTAAACTAAATGAACCCCTAAATTGTAATACTAGCCAGATAAGAAACAATAATAATGAAAACAAAATTGGTGACCGTTACCTCTACTCCGGCTACTCCTCTCAATGCAAACCCCTTAAGTCTCATGTTTCTTAAAGCACGGCGAAGAAAGATGTCATCGAACCCACAGACTCCGTCGTGAAGAAATATCACCATTATTTGCAATTCTGTGCAAGGGGGAAATATCGGAAAGTGATCTTGCACCACATTATTAATACTTAGTTAAATAAAAAACTGAAAGTTGGTCAGTCAGGGCAGACGTAATACGCATATATTACACTTACTAGTTAATTGTAAAACTGGAGGGTTATCCTCAGGCTGACCCATAAATGCCGCTTGCGTCAAATATGGACATTTGTATATGAAAAGTTCCTCCAAGTTAGGTATCCCACAGACTCCGTCGTGAAGAAATATCACCATTATTTGCAATTCTGTGCAAGGGGGAAATATCGGAAAGTGATCTTGCACCACATTATTAATACTTAGCTAAATAAAAAACCGGAAAGTTGATCAGTCAGGGCAGACGTAATACACATATATTACACTTACTAGTTAATTGTAAAACTGGAGGGTTATCCTCAGGCTGACCCAGAAATGCCGCTTGCGTCAAATATGGACATTTGTATATGAAAAGTTCCTCCAAGTTAGGTAGGGATCCCCATACCCCTTGTAAGTCTTCATTTGTTGAGTCCAACTCTTGCAAGTAGAAATGCTTAATATTTCCAAAGGCATGTCCAAATCCGGCCGGAATTCTAACCTGATTATTGGTATTTGCATGATGCCTTCTTAAGATCAGTTTCTGTATCCCTTTATACTCCTGCCCAACACAAGCTTCCAAAGCCGCCGAACAAACTTGAGGGTCGTCAACATTGACCCATAAATGCCGCTTGCGTCAAATATGGACATTTGTATATGAAAAGTTCCTCCAAGTTTGGTAGGAATCCCCATACCCCTTGTAAGTCTTCATTTGTTGAGTCCAACTCTTGCAAGTAGAAATGCTTAATATTTCCAAAGGCATGTCCAAATCCGGTCGGAATTCTAACCTGATTATTGGCATTTGCATGATGCCTTCTTAAGATCAGTTTCTGTATCCCTTTATACTCCTGCCCAACACAAGCTTCCAAAGCCGCCGAACAAACTTGAGGGTCGTCAACAGACAGCCGGATTGTTAGGGACTTGAGGGTTTTTATTTTTTGAATAGTTTTTAGGAACGACAACTGTCTCATTGTTAACTCCATGTCGTCAGGGAAGTCCTCAATCCAGCACTCCATCACTTCCAAATTTTTCCAGAGCTCCGCTTGAAAGTCAATTTTGATAAAGCCAAACATTGAGGCAAAGGACTCGACAATGTCTTGCTGGTTTCGCAGGATTGCATCCCGCGGAACAAAGTAGACATTCATAAGAACAGCATTGCTTTCAACGCACTTTCGCGACAGCTCGTAGAAGGCTTCGGATGAGCACAACTTGAAATCCTCAAATTCCACCACGTCGATGTACAATTTTCTCCGATGGTGATTGCCGGCAGAGGCTGTCTGCTGCCGGTAGCTCTCTAAATACTTCATCAAAGGGTAGACCAAGTGGAGGACTTCAGGTTGTGTGTTTGAATCGTAAAAAATGAATGCTAGACTTCCCAGAATTTCAAACTCGGGGATTTTAAGGTACTCCAAATGAGGACATTTCATAATCAAGTCTTCAAACAGGTCAAAGTCGGAGTGCTTCATCCACTGGATTCTGTCAATGGAGAGGACTCGCAAGTTTGTCAGCTGGGGCTCTCCGAGAATCGTGAGAGTATCAAGTCTGCACAAAGTCAAATGCTGGAGATTAGGACATCGGTGAATTATGTCAAAGAGGCGGCAGCGATCCTGGCATGGGTAGTTTGCCACTATGCTATTGTTAAATGATCGTGGGCCGTATATTTCCAGACTCCATATGATATCACAATATTTGTCAATTGTGTCCTGGACAAACTCCGAGTGAAGGAAAACATACGGAAGGGAAATGTTTGACCACGGCGCAGTGTCGGGTGGGGATTGGTATTCACAGGTTTCTGGCTCCAGACGAAGTTTAAAATCTGCAAGCGTCTGGACGTCGTCCTCAACCCATGCTTTCGTGGTTTGGCACGTGGCTCGTAAAGTTAGTATTGTAGAGGGAGGGAGGTGTTTCATCAGATTTTCTACGACCTATAGCCAACAATAAGACATTCGTCTTATGGATCAGTTTTGGTATAAATTAATTGGACGCTTTGTGTACACTGTGCATACATACCAGTATTGGAAAATCAGTAAGTTTAAAGCAACAGCTTTCTAGAGCATCGTCTTCAGCTGTGCACACTGGGCCTTCTGATTCACTTCCAAAGACTGCTTCCGTGGAATGACACCCTTGAATTGAAAAGTCTTCCTCTGACTCTTTCAAAATTGCTTTGATAGCATGTCCATCTCCTCTGTCGGTTAGGTTATCATAACCTGGAAATAGGAGTATTCGCTCGAGGGCTTTCATTAGTTGTACGGGTTTGGTAGTGGTATCATCATTGTTGGAGGAAGTGGAAATAATGGATGTCATACTTGACAGATTACTATTTTCCTGAGATCCCACTTCATTAGGCTCCTGTTTCTCGTCATATTGCCTCTTTATATTTTTCAGCATGAGAGACTCCAGTGGTAACGGGTACTTTGAGCTGGGACATTGATCAGTATTCGAGTTTGGGCGTGACAAATTTGCCGATTCCCGTTTAAAATGTGAAATGCAGTGACCCATACTGATAAACTATATGTAAAATGTCGGTGCTGGCAAAGAAAAGCCATACGAAATACGAGCTACCTGCGGATTGGGAATGGTGCTTGTCGCAACATTGGTGTTCTAAAGTATTGGTATAGCCATAGCCAACCTATTCTGGAATGTTTCCTTGGAAAGCCTAATGTCTCTGGAGTCTTGGAATCTACCTTGGGTTTCCCAATCTCGTTTGTGAAGATTAACGTTGATTGATACCCTACTTTAAGCACTAGACGCAAACGACCCCAACATAAACGGCTGACTTACAAATCGGCATTCATTAACCACCATGACGCATTTGCGAATTTGTCAAATGAGAATAATTGTACACTAAAAAATATCATTTGTGAAACCGGACGTTTCAGTGTTAAAAATGCAATTAAGCATATGTAGGGAGCAAATTTGCAGCGGTAGCAGCCGCAGCTCAGCTGAATTTTGGGTAGTACAACACAACACCTGCAAAGGAAGTATGAATGAACCACATAGGAGCGTAACAATTGGGACAAGACGCTCTAATTATTTCCACTCCACAGCGTCTGCCGACTGACTTGTAAGTATTTAAATGCATAAAATATGATTCATAATGATACGTAAGGCATGTTGTGCTTGTGCATACGCAGAAAGAAATAAAAAGGCACACCAACGAAGTTTCTTACACTCGGTTCTTTTTTTTTTAGTAATATGTCATTGTTTATGAATGAACCACATAGGAGCGTAACAATTGGGACAAGACGCTCTAATTATTTCCACTCCACAGCGTCTGCCGACTGACTTGTATTTAAATGCATACAATATGATTCACAATGATACGTAAGGCATGTTGTGCTTGTGCATACGCAGAAAAAAAATAAAAAAGGCACACCAACGAAGTTTCTTACACTCGGTTCTCTTTTTTTTCGTAATATGTCATTGTACATTTCGCAAGATTCATTTTATGTAGCTACATATGTAGCTACATGTTTTTTCTGCTTCCTTCCGCCACTTGTGAAGTGAATGAGCTTGATTCATACATTGATTCAATCAAATGTGATTTTTATTATTTCAATTAATTTAGAGGCATGCGTGACAGTATTGGAGTGTGCGATGTGCATGTGCATCGGTATGCCGATTTTAATTAATACTGCATGCTACCTTTCGAATCCATTTGTGACATTAGTCGTATACATCCTAACTCCCTTTGTCATTAGATAAAAAGGACATCTAGAATTTATATCTTGCTTGTTTTATATTCTGATAGTCTGACCTTGAGAAGTCCATGTCATTATAAATGCATAAGTTTAATCGCTTCATTGATATCTTAAATTGTTTATGTACATAATCAACGAATTTCTTTTTTTTCTGTTAAACACTTTGAATACCGACCGACTCG
>JAANSN010003614.1:0-17882 GCA_036850665.1 Dicranocentrus wangi | reverse complement strand
GACCAAATTCCTAAGCTTCATCAACAGCACCTGGCGCAACGCCAAACAAGTGGGGTCCTTCAAACTTATCGAAGTACTCCTTGATACAACCCGCCATACTGAATTCCAGCGTGAGGTTGCTAACTTGAATTCCAAGGCCAGGAACAAACAAAGTCACAGGTGGCTTCTAGCCCAGTAGAATATTATCCATCAATTGAAGCGTATGTACCTCAAAATTACACACGATTAAAATTACATCCCGATAAAATATAATATCACGTCCAGATTTTATAGCAATTTCAATAGTAAAGCAAAACTATTGACAGTGGTCTTCGGGTTTAATTCAATCATTCTATGCATCTATAATTATTCAATTAGGAAGTGAGGCATCTGGTGACACGTTCTTTGCCTGATACAATCAAGAGCGACCGTAGTTCTATGAAAAACATGTCGATCCACATGTACTCATCCAAACATTTACCCTGAAATACAAATTTCTCTTTTGAACTGAAAGAAGTTTCTTCAACTCTAATTCAGTATTCCCTGTCGCAAAGGTCGGTCGAGCCGATAATTACGGTACAAAGAACTAGTAAAGGGCGAACCGAATTCACGGTTCACGTTCACGAGTTTGTGTTCAACACAAATGTTTGTCCTAATGTGAACAACCTGTACTGCATATAGTTAGTAGTGTAACAGCACAACGACCATCTTTGGTACCAAAATAGTAATTGAAATACATGCCGATAACAGATCATACAAATATCAGCAGCATACAAAATGACATCAGATAGTTATGATTTGGATCACATCATTATCGTCTCGGGGTGGGATTATGACTTGAAGTCTAAAAGTGCCACACATGAAATGTGACAATAAATCCATTAGATAAAAAAAGTTCCTATCTATACGAATGTAGCCCATGTGTGATTAAAATCATATTTGCGCTTTATATGACAAAAATCAATAAAACGGAAGACTTTAACTTTTAACTAACTGCAGCATTTCGTGGATTCATCTTTAAAGTTCATCTACCACAAGAAACGTATAGTATCTGGCGGATTTATTACATTTTTATTTAATCAATATTCACGATGGTGGTAAATAAATTATTGGTTAGTTAAATAATTTGTTAATTCTAGTTGAAATAGAGTCACAAGTGAGTTCCGAGTGTTTGGTAAGTAGCGCTGGTGCACAAGGAAGTTGTCGAAATTCGCGAATCACAACCTGCCCTTCTCCAACTTCTTCTTTTGAAATTACCTGAAAAAATATACACACACGTTTAGTAACCGGAATCAGGGATGCCATAGGTAATCTATTTTTAATGTGTGTCCCTCAGCTCACCTGACTTCTTCTACCGTATGCCCTGAGAAGATTGGCTTGTGGAGTTACGCCTCCACGGGTACGTTCGAGTTGGTCTAAGGCCCTGAGAACTGAGCCCGTGCATTCCGCTTCCCAACTACATTTCTTTTTCCGGTTTGGCCATATATTTCTAGATGGATCTTCTTCCACCTCCAACGTGAGCCAGTCAGGATTGGTTGATATTTTTCTCTCATTTTCTAATACTTCATCTAGTCGAGCCCAGCTTAAATTTCTTCTGTGATCTTCCTCCGATCCAATCCCTGAGTCTATGTCGTCATTTGGTCCCCGCTGGTCTCCACTACTCGATACCTGATGTTTTTCTGTGTCTTTCACAGTCCCATTTGGTTTTTGAGAAACTACAATATAATATAAACCATAACCACGTTAAGAAAACCTTCAGCACTAACAAGAAACTACTTCAGTGATGTTGTATCTGTCATAAAGTCGGCTTACCTTCAGAGGTAGGCGACACATTATTACTATTACGCTGTTTTTCATTATTGTTAGGTTCGTGAGGACTTGTGTCTGAAATATGTGTACTGCCACCGCCTTCAAGCCACATGTGCCGCAAGCACTCGTCAGCGGAAAGTCTTTCACTGTAAGGATTTCAGAGGGGGTTCTTTAGCAAAAGTTGTTTAACTAACTCGATTACATACATTACATTTACATTAACTACCCCACAAAATACGTACATAAATCTAAGAAATAGAAGCTTAAACTCCAAGCAGAACAAGCGCATGATTTACCTTGGTTTTATTACCAAAAGTTTCTCAATAAAGTCCACGGCAAATGACGAAACGTTTTGAAAATAATTAGGCGGAAATGTAAGGGCTCTTTGAGATATATTTAAGAAAGTCTCTTGTTTGGAGTCACCCCCAAAGGGTGAAACACCTGATAAAAGGACGTATGTTAACACACCAACAGCCCAACAATCCGTAGCTAGCGTTAATGGTTCGTAATTCAATACTTCAGGTGATACATATTCTGGGGTTCCTAATAACTCTCGCACCTAAAAGAGTTTAACGGCACCACATACAATAACAGAGGCAAAACTTAAATTACGAAAATAAATTATACCAAAAAATAATATTAATTTCACCTCTGTGGCATTGGAGAGGTGTCGACTCAAACCAAAATCACACAATTTAACGCGACCCCCAGGAAGTGGGCCGGTGACAACCAAATTCTGAGGCTACATTTGAATAAATAGATACAAATACACACGATCCACATGAATATAAATCATAAGAAATATATACATAGGTAGGTAGTAATACTAAAACAATGATTTCAATTATTATATAGTCTCGCTTAAAACATTCTCCACAAAGAATTTTAGTAAGCACAATTACAAAATTACGTTACATTTATTACAGCACATTTAAATATCCCTGTTAATACATAATATAAATACTCATGCAACTGATGCAACCAAACCAACATGCTGTTTGGCATCGGCGTTGTAAGTTAGGCTTCAAGAACTCCATCATTACACACTTTTTTCTTAAATAGACTTAAAATTCTTAATTTGTTGAAGGAAACATACCTTTATATCAAGGTGTGCAATGGAATGCGTATGCAGAAATTTCAGTCCCTTTAAAGTGTCCCTAAGAATGTCTGTACATACGTGTTCTTGTAGAAATTCTTCGGTGTCTAAAACTGTTTGTAAGTCCCCACCTTCGGCCCTGGAACCAAAAGGATTACACGCTATGATTTATGCGACTACTAAAAACTTGTTTTTAAAAAAATAACGAAATTCAACCTACATTTCTAACAAAAGAACGGTGTCTAGAGGCGTTTCGAAAACCTTGTATAAACAAACTATAAAAGGGCAATCTCTGGATTTTTGAAGAACGGAAACTTCATGCCACACCTGTAACCGCAATCGAACGAAAACAATTCAATTAATAATTCCCACATTATTACTACATTTTCCATCCATCCATACCACAAAGCAGATTAAAGTTGTAAAAAAGGATAAACAAGTTTTAATAATAATGATGGTGCTTACTTCCTCTGGGGATGTTCTTCGACGTTTCCTAATATACTTGGCAGCGAAAACAGTCTCATCATTTTTTCTGAAGGCTCTTCTTACGGCAGCAAATTTCCCCCTGCAAAAATTCACAAGTGGATGCAATTAAGTATATTGTAATGATTATAGATTCAAGTACAACATGACCTTGACATTACTACCATGTGCACATCCTATAATCACTGAATCATTCGCACATCATCATCAGTTTGCACAAAGTTAAGACATCACAGGCTAATAAATTCCATGAAAAAAAATTAAAAGATGATGATTCAATCCATAATTCTTGTTAACTCCCAAAAAAGTCACCCCCTTTCTCTTTCTCCTCACATATGGGTTCTTTAACATATATTACTATTTTCAGTCCTTTTTCAAACTTCCACAATACATATTTAGTCATGTAAAGGAAAGATTTGAAGTAATAAAACTGCCGAACCACTTTTAGACCTCCATTATTAGTCATGTGGCATCGCCGCTATTGCCTTACAGGGTATAAAACAAAGAATTCATTCATATTCATGCTTTACATAACAATCCCAAATACTTCGTTTCGTGTTGCGCACCCCTCTTACATAACAAGAAATACGAGACGCGTTGACGATTTTTATCTACAAATGGCACAGAAGAATACATGAAGATAATCATGGTTTTCATAATGCAAGTGTCCGCCCTCTCTATTTGTAACATTGTTGTTCCCTCTTTCCTCCAAAAGATTTAGATGAGGAGACCTTAATCTAATTTTGTATTGTTAACTCACTACTACGTGCCATCCGCCTAAAATGATACAATCGTTAGAGGTGTTCGTTCGTATATATCCTATCCTACGTTGTTTACAGTTTGTTCTTAATGACAGAACCATAATTCATTAGGACTTGGTTGGAGATATGTCACAATACTCACAATTCTAATCTCAATTTTGTTTTTGTAAAGGATTAACAACACGATGCTTGCGCTTGCAACCCGAACATGGAAGTTTTTAACTCTCCAAAGTTGCAAATTTTCGCAAGATACCTCCAGTACATACTACTTTACTACACTATATTATTATTACGTTTTTTAGTTGTTTCGAACAGCCTTTTTAATACCTACACTATACCAACTAGAATATTTTATTTTACTTATTTTCCGTGTCTTCAGTGCATCTTACTCCCACATGTCTGTGACAAACGACCATTTGAAGACTTTTCTGAAGGTGGATGTGTTATGTATGATAAACATAAATATAATGTAAGGCAAACCGCTGACATTGCAATAAGCTATAAATTTTATTTTCTCTTGTGGGGTACACGTCCAATTTTGCATCTCATCATATCCTCATCGTCACAATTGACAAATATATTGGGACAGAAGAGAGGTAAAAACTAAAAAAAAACTATTGTTATTTCCAATTCCAATAATAATAATATATCCAAATGCAATGTGCAAATACGCAGTGCGCAGAACCAAATTTAAGCGACTGAATCGATCCACGCCCACTCAACAATGTACTCAAGAAGGGTTTTGGTGGTTGACAATGCAAAACTGACAAAGGACAATAACAAAACTGTAGGTTGAACTACATTATAATAAGTCATGCGTGGTCGAGAAAGTGACTGAAAAAACGATAAAACTGACCAAAACGTAACTACTTATATAAGGATCAGCTAATAAAGAAAGACCCTACAAATTCGCTAACATGTTGTTTGTTATGTTATTAGGTAGATCATCCTATACGCATTCGTCCAAAAAGTCCATCAAATATTGGGATTCATACTGGGATCAAATATCTCAAGCCCAAACACCCAAGGTGACATTTTCATTTGATCAATTCAATTCATGTGCCCTATTACTTTGCTGATCCTCCTTTCAAATAAAGTTTTTAATAAATTGCCTAAAAGAATTGCAGCCTTCAGCTCGCCTTCTTGCTTTTTACCAAAGTCGATGGACCACCTCGCTTTCTTCAAGATCCTCACCAGTGATCAACGAGAGTTACACAGTGTCGCTGTGCTCTATGGAAATCAGCTCTCTACATTACTTTATAGGAATGCTCTTTAGCCCAAATGTATATCGGTCAGGCGAAAATGGGATTCTTATGCAATATCATCGTCAGGATGCTTGGAGGAAGGACAAGCTACAAGCTTTAACTTTAACTCCACGCAAATAAGTTTAAACAAGTTCAATCGATATAATATCCCTTATCAATGGTCATAAATAATCCGCTGGGAGGTTCGGAGATCGGATTGACTGATTCGCGTTTTGCAATATAGATAAAACTTGAAATAATTTACTATTCACTTATTTGACACATTTTTACTTTCAGAAGCATTCTAACCTTGCCATATAATAAATTTAAGGTGGTCATCATGTGTCATGGCATGTGTGCATGTCATGTGGGTGAATCAACAAGGTTTGAAATCATGAAATCGGTTTATCACAGGTAGTGCCTAGTGCCTACATATCAGCGGAAGCCATACGAAGGTTTCCTTAATGTGCACGTGGTATCATCACCCACGTATCTTCCTTAACACGTACGCTATCGTATCGTTAAGCTGTCGTCAATCAAATCAGCCAAAATGTGCATATATGTAGGTATCCGAATTTATCCGAGTATTTAAAGTGGAAGTATAGTAAACTTTTGTAAACTACCACACACGAGTTGCATGAACTTTGAACCCTGGCAAAACCCCTGCATTGATTTTGATATTGCGGTCGGTCAAACAAGCCACATTTTTTTTATAAACACGCATATTATGCACACGTCCACCAGCAGAAAATGAGAACTGAATAGGAATTAGTTAGTTACTTACTACTTTTGATGACTAAACATGCCACTAAAAATTGTATTCTCATTTCGCATAGCACAATCAACAAGACTCATTGCGTTGCGTTGCTGCGTTGTTGCATGCCATCATATTCAGTAGTTTTACACTCGTCTATCCTCGTCGACTCATTGAGACGCTATACATATTTCACTTTCTTTCTCACAATGAAAACTTGTCTGTGTGTTATTAAGCGAGACCAGTTAATGAATGAATGCATGAATATGAAAGAGGAATGTATGACAAACTTGAAATGCAAAATGCAATGAAACATGAGACTGCAGTATATTGCAAATTGAACAGATGTGCATGTTTACTTTACCTAACTGCCGCTATCAAATGAATGAATGTGCGAGTAAAAATTATCTTTAAACATTTTCCTGTTTTGTACTTGCTACTTCCTCTGCAATGCCTGTTTCTAATTCCATTTTTCTATATACAAATCATCGCGTCCTATGAATACCAGATTTCTCTAGGAATTTACTACTATATATCAGCAGCAACACATTTTTTTCTACACACACATATACACCGTTTGCGATTGCGATATGGATTTATCAATTTGACGTTTTGATTTTAATCAAAAACAAATTATAAAAGGAGAGCGAGATTTGGAAAAGCTAAACATTTAATGCTACACATGTGTTGTATATATAAAAATAACTTCCGGCCGAAGTCCATTCTTATCTAATTAATGTATCCCGCATCCCTCATCACCATGATCAAACAATTGCGCTGATGTGAGTCGAGTGTGTAGGGAGGGAGGGAGGGAGAAAGCTAAATACTGTAATGCAAATGCAGAGCAGCCCCGCAGTCGTCAATAATTATAGGAATCCGAAGTTTTCAAGGCGTTTAGGTGACAGTTTAATTACATTAATACTGGTAAATGCTCACAACAGTACTCGCTCGCATCGCACGCAGCTGTGAGCCGTTGTTTTTGTTTTTTGTGTCTCTTTTCTTTGCTGCAACTTAATTGGCTCAACATAAATACCAAGTAAAGTAATGACAATGACCAAGTCCAGGGAAGCCATATAACGCGATAACATGATTTCGGTGTCAGCAAACAACATACATGAAAAAACATGATGACATTGACTTCACAATGACAGGCCAATATTATGCATGTATGTAGTCTTTGTACTTTTGTACGTCAACGTCAAAAATATCTCGATGATGATACTATTCTAATACAGAGTACACAGTGGCTGGCTGGCTATACATGTTAAATAAAATAATATGATGTGTGTGCTTATCACAATAAAGCATTATTATACTTTCTTCATTTGGTCAACATTCACCCAATCACAATTTTAGGACAACATACATACATGTATCTATCTGTCCACAATCCACAACATCCACTCTTTATATCTGCAATTGTAAGTAAATGCTATTTTAACACAAGTTTGCATCCGGTATATATATATGGCCCTAAACTTAATTTAGAGAGATTTTGAAACTTCCGTCTCCTCCGTATCATATATGTAAACCCTGCATCATGTGTTCAGTAAATATCATTCATGGTCAATTTATTTTTTTTTAATATGCGCCTCCGTCCGAGTCTATAGGGTGCTGTATGTAACCGATCATTAAACTTCAAGGATGGTGATAATACTGAATTCTTCAATTGATTGATCGACTTAAATGTTCTCTATACAACCATCAACCACGTAATGCCTCGTGAATACTTATATCGCATATGATATTGGCTATTCTGTTGAGCTCGGTCTGTGGAGAGCATCTGACATCTGATTGTAAACCAAACTTGCAAGTTCGTTATACGATTACCTACAATAATACTCTATTTTTTAACTGATTGGTTTTGTTAGGTTTATCAATAACTTAACTGTAAGGCTTATACTCCACTACATATAAGAATTATATCCAGCAGATTACTTTATATTTAGGTTGGACGCTCTTGCTTGATATAATAGTCTGAGTCTGGATAAATACATACCTGGCAAATGGTTGAGATTCAACGGAATAGTCTGTTTCAATAGTTTTTCCAGCGAGTAGCAAGGAACGCTCCTCCTCCGTCAATGGAAGCAAACCCGTTTTCTCCATTTTATATATATACTTTTTTTATTATTGCAAGGGATGATATGACTATGTTTTTGTTGATGATATGTAGTTTTACAACACTTTTTCAGTTCCATCCAGCTCCTCCGCATTTTTTAGCACATTGCATCATCAACTCACGAACACGACGAGCACAGTGTTGACTAACTGCGCACATAGTTATGGTTTCATGTCAATTAGAATTCCTTTACTTTCGTTAATAGAGGTTTCCCAACAATGACGATTAACAACAGATATACATACTGATAATTATTAATTTTACTGACTTACTCCTCTAATTCTTCACGTATTTGCACATTTTTAATATTGATAATTGAAATCAATAATAAGTTTTGGATCACTTCCACTTTTTCATTCACAGGCTTAAAAATCACTAGCAGCGGCTCCGCACACACTTTCCTTCCGTTTATATCTCCGATATGATAAATATTATTATTTTACTTTGATATGTAATCATGATAAAAACAAATCCACAACAATCCACTCCACCCCCTATCTCTAGTGCCACTCCAATAATCCCCAATTGGAGTTTATATAAGGCGCATTTGGCTATTGATCCAGACACAAACACAGTTGAACAAAATGCAGACCTAATCCAACATCACAGGTATCATCTGATTCTCATAATCCCAGCCGGAATGAAACAATACCGAAAATCAATAAGAACTTCAGGTATATATATAAAAGATCTCACATCAATCAGATCCACATCCACACACTACTTCATGGAGTCCATTCAGTCTGATTATCTCACCACCACATCAAACATATATCCAATTAAGTGTCCAATTAAAAAGCACCATGAAAACTACAAAAGCACACTCTGAATGAACTCACATCACATCTTCCTCCCTCCCTGCTTTTTATTGTGTGCTTCCCTTCAAACCAATCGGTATTTTTTCTCTCTCTCTCTCTCTCTCTCTCTCAAAGCTTACTCGCTGCACTACATATTGTGACATTTGCTGTCTGCATTCCACACAGAAAAATGTTTTTAAAAATGTATGTATATGTATATAAATATATGGTAGTTAAAAAACCGCTCCGTTTTTCCGTATCCGCAAAAATCCGCGTGCTGTTAATTAAAGCTTTTGTTGTCTGAAAAAGTTGTGTGATGATGATGAAAAATATGTATAACGTACATTTTTTTTCTCCTCGTCTTTTCATGGAATGGTCAACTGAAAGACAGCTTTAGAGGATATGAAGGTAACAGCAGCAGCAGCAGAGATTCCTTGAAGAAGTCGTTGTCGTTACTACTGGTAGCACAGGCTGCACAGCTCATACTCGCCCTACACACAAAATAACACAAACTAACAATGAGTCTATGAGAGTTGTAGTAGGAGATGTGTGATGTGATGTGATACATGAAACAGTCGTCGTTATAATGTCGGTGTGTTGTGGGGAGATGATATGATGTGTTGTGTGAATGTTGACTTGAGCACACAATGCTCCCACAAACCGATACCACATACCTTTTTAGAATATCTATCTCTGACTCTGATGATGGTGAGTGAGTACGAGAAGAGCTTCTCTTTATGTATAAAATTGTCCGTTCATTCTGTGGATTACTGGGGAATAATTACAATATAGGGAAAAGGTGGAGCTACAAACCTTGTGCTGAGTTTTCTCAAGTGTTAAAACTACATGAATATGGAGAGAGAGAGAGAGAGAGGAATAAAAATAATAATATTATCATGCCATCATCATCATCAGCATCATCATCCTGTGCTATCTGTAATCTCTTTGGATGTTCATGTGTGTACGACAAAGTAATATGTAAAATATATAAAGCTAACAGCATTAGTTATATCCAGTTTTTAACCATCATCATATCACCATGAAACTAAAGACTGATCTGATAGTGGTATGGTAGACGACGACCGACGCGAGTGTGTGTGTAGGCAATGGCATAAAACATAACATGTGGTTATTACATGCGGATGAGAAGGGACAAAAATCCTCATATAAGGCACACACCACAACCACACATCATCATCAACAGCAGTATGGATAATATGGTTTTATGTATAATGAAGAGGGTTATATAGAAGTTATATACAGGAGAAGAAGGAGGAAAAAAAAACTTTTCACTTCACCTTAAACTAGTTACGCTCGTATTTACGATAATGCTTTTTATTGCATGAGATGAGCTAAAAGAACAAAGTTGTTAGTCATATAGTCTGCGAAATATTTTTTTTCTCTTCTGCTGCGTGATCATTCCTTTTTTATAATGGTATGTTGCCAGCTACCACCACTGCTGGTTTATAATGTAATAATGACCAATTCGACTAACCAAAACAAGGCATGCCTAGTTGTACTTTGTCTTGTCCTAAGGTCAAAGGTAACTGATGAATTTTTTGTAGTAAGACAAGACAAGGTAAATCCTCGAGAGATTCTCTCAATGAAGCGTAACTGTACCGTGTAATCGATTGGAATGAAATAATAATGATAGAGTGTATATTGTGGGTTTCTTGAAGATTTTTTTTTTGCTTTGCTACATTAGATTGGATCATGATATTGACTAGGTGGTGGCGGTGGAGTGGAGTGGATGTAGTAGTATCATCTGTAGCAGCAAGCATGCAAAAACTCTGAAAAAAAATCCTTTACAGTTCATTGGATTTTCATATTCATAGTGAATGAAAGGCGATGGCAGAATGGCACCCACCAAAACCAATCGAACCAGGAGTGTGTGCCGCAGTGAGCATTGAATAAGGCGAAAAAAAATCCTCCGAGGATACTTATAGGCGAAACACATCCACAAAACGTGCATCGTCAACGTTGTAATGAATAAACTAATTATGCTAATAATACAAAAGGGATTTGGGTCATTATTTTTGGGACAGGAAGGATTCATTCAAGTAGGGAGAAGCCTTTCATATTCATGATGATTCGACGAGAAAATTAAGCGGAAAGCTGGTTTGTTTAAGTTTCACTGAATAAATGCATGTGATTAACAGTAATAATAAATGAAACAAATTGTATGGTAGTACACTGGCGCGCCACCAATCATAGTTAGGTAGGATTAATAATAATAATAATGGCAATATTTAATAGCACCAGCAATTCAGTGAGGATGCAAACCGTATAAAAAAATGAATGTGCCTGCAGCAGTTCGAAAAACTAGTAGTACTCCTATAAAGTCTTTCTTTGTGTGATATGATCGAATGAATAGTAGGCAAAATAACGCACTTTTATACCTCTTCTGCTGCTGCACACAGACAGATTAAAAGATGTATACCTCGTTTTGTGGTTCCACAGTACTTTTTTTCGAAATTAAGGAGCACCATATAGATAGACTTTATATGCTCACCTTAGTCAGCAACTACTCCTCTCCTCACTGTACACACGGGATGATATTAGGGATATTAGCTAATTAATATTGATATATGATTCTGTGGTTTTTACCGGAATCCATTGATTCCCATGAGTTGTGCGTGAAACCACCCCGCTCGACAGCTCTTCTGCAAAGCAGAGAGAAGCATCAGAGTCATGACGAGCATTAATACAGCCCTTTTGAGCATATATATTTCCACAGTTGATCATTATATAGGAGTTTCTAAACTGAAAATCAACAGAGTCGAAGCTGAAAGTTGCCGAAGGAAGTGAAATGATGATGGCCTAGGCTAGGCTACAGGTACCAATAAAAAGGTGTAGGTACCTGTGTGCCATTACCATCCGCCTATATTACTTACTTGGTTTATTTTTCAGAAAAAAAATGTGAACATTATTACTTTTCAAAAGCTTGAATGAACTAAATTCATGACATTCACATATTCACGTTTATTATGAATTATGAATGGACATATGGCAATTTTGTGTCATATGAATTTCCACCTCCCTACCTTACTAGAATACGTGATGGCAAGAAGAGTAAACGATATAACGATTGCATTTTTTCCCCTCTTGGTGTGTGTACACATATATGCGGGGTTGATGCTGGTCTGGTTGATGTTTGTGTGACGCCTTGTGTTTTGCTTCAGTCTTTGAATTTATATGAATGACGACGATGGTAGGAACACAATTTTTTGTGTCTTACAAAGGTAGACTGACTGAGTTAATAAAATCCTATTAGCCGATCATTGATATCGGTATGGAAGAAGGAGTAATAATATATTTATATGTTTCAACCCAAAGTGTATATCGTTCGTGTGGTATAAAAGCTTCTGTCTCTCTGGTCAATATCTGATGAAGATAGTGATTATACGAGTTGAAGCAGACAAAGTGAAGCACACACACATCACCACCACATGGCATTTTCATCTGCTTCTTCTCTTTTGATTTGAGCTGAGCCCACATCATCCCTACAAAATTCTTGTGAACTGTGACTGCACTCACATTATAGGGGACGACACGATGATGATGAGAATGCGTATATGTACTTAGATGGAATTCGCCCTATGTGATGCAAAAATGTATTAAGGTGAAGGTACAATCATTTTGGGTCTAAATGGAAACCACCTTGACTTAACTGAATGATTGCAAAGTAAGTTGAAGATGGCTTATGGAATCAATGCAATAGTTTATGTACATTGCCTGCAAGTTTTGCATTTTCTTATTGCCACTTCTTTGCATCGTCGCGTTGCTTGCTTCACCCCTCATGTTTCTTACTTTATTATGCTTTACCTGTGGTGGTGGATTGGATGCATGTTGTTTTGTAGCGAAAATGTTTAGAAGTTGAAAACAGCCCTATAATATACGTACATCGTGCCGAGAGCCTTTTCTTTTTATTTACTGGTGGTGGTGGGTAATGCATGGACCTAGTTGGGAAGCGATAGATTTGTAGTTAGCTCTAGCTCTATAATAATACGCTGTCAGTGAATAAAGTGACTTCACCCACCTTGCTGCTTGCTGCTATAAGAACCACTGCATTGCTGCATGGCTGCAGCCTGATCACAAAGTGTTCCCTCTTTCTGTGTGTGTGGACTCTAGCCACATCAGTGGATTTTCTAAACGGTTGATATAAAAAGGCAACATTATTGCTGGCTGGCTGGTGTGGCAAAAGCTAATATGAATGCATTATAGACCATCCGGTCGGTTAAAAAGTAAACTGTTTGTGCATTGGCAAGCGAATGTTAAGAGAGGTAGTTGGGATGCATGTTGTTAACCGTCATCAAGAGACGGCAACCCACACAAAACAGACCATCACCTCTAAAATGTGTACCTTATCGTTTACTCCTTTGCATAAAAATCTTTACTTGGTCAAATATCCAAAATATATGCTCTCGCACACATACGTCAATATTATATACACAGGCGATGGCCGATGCGATGCCGATGTGCATTGTCGGGGTGCATTGATTAAGCAGCCCTTTTCTGCCTGCCTGCCTGTCTGCGTGCCATGCAAAGAGACTTTTTTTCTGCATAAAATGAAAACGAAACATGATTATATTCCGTAAGGGATGCTCGCTACAATCCTCGACGTTGTCGTCGTCAGCAGCAGCAGCCGCAATGTGTGCACGTTTGGGTTTTAGTTGATTTAAAAGCTTGCTGGCTAATAATGTATGCATGGGAAAACATTCAACACATGTTGCAGATATTGAAATAAGTGAGCGAAGAGAGAGAGAGAGAGAGAGAGAGAGAAGCGACATGGCTCTGACTTGTGTAGCCCATCTCATTGTTTATCCGCTAAGCTCCTCTTTAGAGTTTTCAATGCAATGCAAAAAGGGACTGTGTGGTTGGAAGTGAGGATGATGATGAGGACCATGTATATAGTATTCTATTGCACACACAATCATCTCATTTTCTTTCCCTTTTCTTTTGGCGTCTCTGGCGAGAATGTCCCCGCATGAAGAAGTGATCACTATATGTAAAAAAATGTAAAGGTTGAAGCTACAGACACATATCAGCTCAATCGTACAAATGACTCTGTCATGGCATGCACGGCTCTATGCTTTCTGTGGAAAAGAAGAAATTGACTATCAAAGCTGATATCAAATAAGGAGGCTATCCAAAAAGTCCAAATCAAGATAATGCATGCGCTGTTAGACATTGATCAAGTTGAATACGATATTTAAAAGGGTGTTCTACAACTTTTTATACCCTCTCCTAGTCCGACTTGCTTTCTCATTGTCGTGCCGTGCCTTTTGAAGATCATAACGTTAAGTGGAATTATAGCGAAAAGAATTTTTACCTATCAAAAGGAATGAGAGAGAGAGAGAGAGAGAGAAAAAAAAAGTAATAATAAAAAACTAATAAGTAAAATATATACCCCTTGGCGAGACTCAACACTAAAAAGTGGAGAGAAAAACCTGTCACGTGATTTGAGCTGGTTATTATTACAGTTCTACGGAAAGTCATTTATTTGGTGGAGAATTACTGGAATTTGCATGACCCGTTCTGTCAGTCGAACACGGGTAAATTATGACCATGTGCTGTACCTATAATTATATATTGCCCTCGCGGTTTTTTGATTTGGAGCAGAAGGATTGAAATAAAATATCCAACCATGTTTTGGAGATGGACATGATTGGAATTTTTAATAAATACGGATTAGGCTATTCATTCACAGACTGGAAAACTAGGCGAGCGAGAAAGAGGTGACAGATCCAACACGTACTTTATGTCAGCCAATCATTCATCATAAGTATGCTTTCGTAGAAAAAAAATCTCTTTTTATTAGCATTTTATGTGGATCACCTGTAGGTACGATAATTGTCGAGTAAATCATTGGGATTCTCAGTATTCTGGCGTTTAGCATCATAAAGCACTGACAAAAAAACTGCTTTTGCGTTTTAAAAAAAATATCATCCCATGATTGCCTTGTAATTATAAGGTATAACAGTCGGATTTATATAGGTCTTTAAAAATACAGCAGTACTCACTCGAGTAGTATTATTTGTGTGAGCCATAGTCAATATCTTGCTTGATCAGGTGGTGGTGGTGGCACAACTACCATCCTATTGCCAGTAGCAAAGTTCTGCCTCCACGAAATTAGTAAATATCCACACCTGTTTCACACATTTGTGTGTGTACTGTGTGATGTGATAGAAGCTGTTGTGCGGTGCGGTTCGCTGGGGGATTGCATGCGACATATTTTTTATTGGCAAAGTCATCATATCGTGATCTCATCAGTTCATACCAGACTTTTTTCCCTTGTCTTGTTGCGTATTATGACAGTTGAGCAAAACTCGACAAGTTTTTAGTAATGGCAACAGGTAAAAATGTGTATGTATATAAAATGCGCATTACAAAAACGCGTAGCAGTCGCTTTGTCTGCCGATTTCAATCTCTACTCTTCATCTCGAGTAGTAGACAATAGGCCATATACAACTAGAAAAACATCAATAGTTATTGTAAAGGGTAAATTTTTCTGGGCAAACTTCTTGATTCATAAATAAAAGGGGTATACCAAACAAAACAGGCAAGCAATAGGAGTAAGACACCAAATAGGTATCTGTTTACTAGTGTAAGTAGTGTAACCTGCTTTTTTGACTGACATTTGGGTCTTCCCAGATGTTTGCTAAAAGGCATATACCACACCACCATAACGTAGCAGAGCGGATGGATATCAGGTATCAATTTGAGATAACAGATCAAACTGTCTTCAGGGTATCATGCCACATCACCGAGAGAGATACACTTCAAGATGATTTTTTTCTTTCTTTCTTTCTCTCTCTCTCTCTCGCTCTCTGTTCAAATTCTTTTCATTTCGTAAAATGAAGCAAACTCTTTTTTTTTCGATGTCACACAAACACAAAGCTCTAAAGGTAAAATGGGAGATGTGCGGATGTGCGTCTGTATGTACGTATTGCATACCTATATATTGCATTGGTCAAACATTTCAGCGACTGCTTTTTCCTTCCCTTCTTATTTTTTTGCTACTTTTTATGAATCTCTTTTGCTCACAGTACGACGACAACTTGGTTGACTGCGACTTTTAGGGGAAATGCAAGGGGGAAAAAAGAGGCGAGGTTACCTGTACAGGGTGGTTCGTTCGTTCGTACCTGTCTCCTTGTAGTAGTTTTTTTCAAACCAAACCTTTTATGTAGGT
This sequence comes from Dicranocentrus wangi, assembly GCA_036850665.1. NCBI lineage: Eukaryota > Metazoa > Arthropoda > Collembola > Entomobryomorpha > Entomobryidae > Dicranocentrus > Dicranocentrus wangi. The sequence continues at coordinate 1,648 of JAANSN010003614.1, read as the reverse complement.
ATTTATATATTCGGAATGAATACCTCGTTCGTTTTCCCTTCACTCTCTGTAACAGAGCCAGGCCAGGCGTCGTTTTTGTTTCCATACATTATTTTAATTTTTTTTTAGGATGTAGTTTTTACTGCTTCGCTGAATCTCTTATCTTGATGAACTCTACACATCCCCCGCCATTTGAGATGTGCAAGATATCTACGGGGAAACAAAATGGGAGAAACAGTTTTTAGCATATGAGAGAGTCACTGCAGCGTTTTGGTATCACTACTGCAGCTATTATTATTAAATGTAACAGGTGTTTCCTCTTTTAGTTCATGTTGCACTAGTCATTTCAATTTAAACGGCCCTCATCTCCTCCTAATTTCTTCATGTGATACTTGGAAAGGAAGGAAGAATGAAGATGCACTTTCAGATTATGTTTTTTTTTTGTTTTCCTCTTCTGTGACAACTATTATGGTGCATGGAAATTAGTGAGAAGAATGAGAGAGATGCAATATTATGGTATATTCATTCGGGATGTTAATGTCTTCAGTCTCTGTGACTGAGTCCTGTCAACTGGGTACGTTGTTGTTGTTGTTGTATGCATATGCATAGCGTAACTTAATGGGAGGTCTATTATCTTGAGAAAAAAACTCATAACTCCGACTTTACCAGCACATTTGTTGATACTACCTCTAATTCACAGAATTTCGTTTCGTTTACCTTACGGACAGGCAGGTAACCCTACTGGCTGGTTTGACTACCTCCCAGCATTCTTCGACTGGCTGGGTTTTTTTTACATAATAATGGTTACATTTTCGTTTTTTTACATGTAGCACGCAGGTAAAAGTAGAAGGGTTGAAAAAAAAGTTTCTGTTACACTTTACTGTAATTTTTGTTTCTGGCCAATGAAATGTGTTTTTTTTACATTTCAGCATAGGAGGGTAGTCATTGCGTATTATGCAAAAGAGAAAAATAAAATAAAATAAAACTCGATCAGATTTTAGATTCCCAAGGGTATGGGGTATGGTATGATAACTATGATGCTTGCATAACATGGAAGAAACAGGACATTACTGTTTACTTAACTCACTTTTGTCTTTTGACAAACCAAAATCTTTGTCCGAGCGAGCACACCTAATCTCTCCCCTTTTGTCTTAAGCCTTGGCCAATTCAGAGAACAACAACATCATGAAGGGGCTGAATGAAATGTAATAATGCAATACAATATACAATATCCTCTGCTGTGTAACAATTTACACACAAGCCCCATTTTCACATTGCCTTGCGCACACTCCACTCACTCCTATTGTAAACTGTCAGAGTACATGGGAATGAGGAGTGTGGCTGACTATTATTATCTCATTCGGTCGCAATGTTTTAGTTTCAAGAAAAGTCTCTCTCTCTCTCTCTCTCTCTCTCCCTGTGAGGTAATTTCCTTGCTTTGTGCACTTAGCTTTAGTCGCAGTACCCTTTTCCCATTGCATTGTTAAAATGTGGAAACATTAGCTTACCATTTACTTTCACATATCATGAACACAATCACAATTTAGCCTAATGCTCCCCCCTCTCCCTCCTCACTACAGCCAAGCTCATCAGTGTTATTGCGGAGAGTGAGGTGGTGGCAGTGTGGAAGAACATTTTATTTTTTTACTTTACGCAATTTTCACAATTA
>JAANSN010003613.1:0-17882 GCA_036850665.1 Dicranocentrus wangi | reverse complement strand
CTTTCATTCTTCTTCTCTTCCTACTTACATAACAACGATATATATATCTCTCTCCATATATGCCTCTGCGCTGCGAGTATCATCATCATCAGAATCATCTTTGCATCTATGGTGGTGGAGTGGAGGAATGCCGTGGTGGCCGTGGAGGTGGTAGCGGCGGATAGAGAATGCAACGAGGAGGAGGGGAATCATTTGCTCACTTTAAACGAGCTTCGTGTAGACGAGCAGTTTATTTGACCTTAATAAATTCTGAGAAACGCGGCGCAGATTCATAAATCCAATATTATTAGTTTATTAGATTCGCCCTGTGTTGTTGGGAGAAAAAGGGATAAGAGAGTCTTCTTGTCCGACTACCGAATTGAATGAAGGATCACACACTTCATACTTCACATAAGTTGCTAAAAGTTGGATTGGATGCATTTATACCGTTGCTTGTTCAGAATGTAATTGTGCGTCGGATCCACAATTTTCATTCTGCGGCTCACCAACTTCATTTCATATTGTTTCACCAGAAAACAATACAACATATTTTTTTTCTGTTTCTGTTGTTCAAAGGACTTTTGTGAAGGATTTGGTGCAGGGCTTGAGTTGGCTGCTGGTGGAGCAGGATGCTGTCGATATTCGTTTGACTTTGACAGATGAAGCACAAGCGGAGAAATGTCCACTCCACCTGTCGTCCACAGCCACCCAAATTCCTTCCGGTCTTCAAAGACATGAAACATATGCACTACCTATANTGGAGCAGGATGCTGTCGATATTCGTTTGACTTTGACAGATGAAGCACAAGCGGAGAAATGTCCACTCCACCTGTCGTCCACAGCCACCCAAATTCCTTCCGGTCTTCAAAGACATGAAACATATGCACTACCTATATAGCTTCGTGGAGTCCCAATCCTTTTTTGCTGGGCGCGCGATACCCCCTTGAGAAAAATAATCGCCTTGGTACACACAGCTGGACAGCTGGAACAGTGTATTTCTATCCTGTCATTTGCATTCCTCAAATGTGCTTTCTAGCAAGCAGGCAGTCAGTTCCTCTCGTTCAGTTATTTACTTCCCGTTTGGTCACTTTTTTTTGGGAGAGACCCTCTTTGTCAGCCTAAAGAGCCATGAAGCCATATATATGGTGGTGGTAGCGGAATGGAGAAGAATAAGTTTCATGAATTACTTAGCTTTTTCCTCTTATGTCCAAAATTACGAAAAAAAGATTGATATGTTTATAAAATGTCAATGAGAACGAGTGTACAATAACAATTTTCGAGACGGATGGAGTTTTCTTGGAAAATATATATAGTTTTTCCTCTTATGTCCAAAATTACGAAAAAAAGATTGATATGTTTATAAAATGTCAATGAGAACGAGTGTACAATAACAATTTTCGAGACGGATGGAGTTTTCTTGGAAAATATAGTATTTTCAAAAAAGGCATATATTCCATATTTGTTTACTCACTCGTATTGTATTTGTACACAACTCGCCATCGTTTCCTTTTAGAAATGCAAATGTAACCCTTCCAACTCAGAGAAATGCGCGTTGGAAAGATGATTTATTTATTTCAAGTGGGCAGTGTAAAAAGGGTCACTCGAGTAGTCCGAATAATGCAATGCTACTGCTCCTGTATAATACCTCCTCTTCCGGAATGGGACCCCACTTTAGAATGTTTAAAGATGGTTCGAAAAACACCAAGAGTGCCCCTCCAGGGAGTCTCTGGATGCCTAGTTTGAGCAGGTTGAGCTTATAGCAGCAGCAGCACCCCTTGACCATTTCATTTACAGACATGGAGTAAGTAAGTAAAGTAAGTAGTGTATTTTTTCGTAATGCCATTCCAAATAATCCTTCAGTTCTCAACTCAACCGTCAAACGCAGCCAGTGGAGTTGGGTTGGGTTGGGTGAATGGAGTGGAATGGGGTTCCCAACAACATTTACACACTTTGTTGGATTTGAGTTTAATCATTCATAAAACATCATGTTTTTGACCGATCCAGACCAAATCCCAATGTACTATTCCAACTGAACTAAACTTTTTTGGTGACTACAAATGTAAAACTCACAATCATTTTTGGAACTTCCCAACTGCATCCAATCGAACCGCTTTCCATTGCATCTAAATTGATGAATCTCAGCGAATATAGCAATTATAGCGGATTAGATACCTACCTGCAAATCTAGTATGACTACCACAGCTACAACCACAAACGTCGTCGAGGTTCGGCTCACCTAATTGCAAGACAACTTCGGGAATGACCCTGAAAATCGCACTTGCTGTAAATAACAATACTGTATGTATACCATCTCAGTTGAATGAAAACAGAGTTAATGAACACATCATCACCACCACCCCACCGCAGCCTACCAGTCATATTACTGAGATTGTGAGCTCCCTTTTTATATTGCCATATAGAAATATGAAGAGAAAAATGGTTTTCCATTATCCCTCTCCTCCTCAATTCAACTATTATTATTATTCATCATGAAAGGGGGGCCATTTAGAAATTACAAAGGAATAGGACATTTATGGAGAATGAGATTGCAGTCTTTTAGATTGTCCCTCTGCACTGCACTGCTTATGAAATGAATGCGCGGAGGAGATGCATGCAAGCAATAATATCATGTAAGCATGAAGCGAAAGACGTGCTTGTACACTGTTTCTTTTCTTCTGATACAAGACGCGAGGAAGTTAGTCTTGGGCTGCGGGACGATGGAAAGAAGAAAGGATATATGGGATCAGAACAAGAGAGTGGGTGAGTGAGCCAGTAAGTCTCTTCCAATTCCAATGAGTATACAAAGCAAAACGGAGCCGAGCAGAGCTAGCTATAAAGTTGTAAAGCTGAGCTGGCTGGATGGCTGGCTGTGTGAGCAGATAAATGATACTGGAGAAGAATGTGGCAGCTCGTTAGTGTAATTGGTCAATATTTAGGTATGATTAGCGGAGACCTCCGAACTTTGCGACACAAGAAGACGACCGGAACACACTACCCACCACCACCACCGTACACCCCACCAGACTTAAAATAATGCTGCGGATTGTCTACTACTACTACTACTCACACACACACGATGATTGGGTCTACAGGGAAAGTTGCACAAAATTCCCAGGCATCATCCCATCCCATCTTCATCATCATGAACAAGATTTTGAACGGTAGTTTAACCAGCTAAACGTGCTATCAACAATGTCTGTCTGTTGGTGTTGGTTAGTTAGGTTCAGAGGAGTAAATGATGAGCAAGTTGGATTGGTAAAAAGAATGGCTAAAAAATCAGAAAACATGAAGGATTTACAATTACTAGTACACACTCTTTTTTGTTTGGTTTTAAATCATAAGAATTAGACAGATTGTTCATGTTCGTTATCCGCTACATTCACATTTCCCGTTTCAGCACAGCACATTTCGGAAGAACGTCGACACAACTGAAACTGAGGTGAAATGAAGGCATGCCTCGTAATCATAATCATACTCAAAATTTCTTATTGATATAGTATTTGGTTTTGTATTATTGTCATTATGAAGTTGGAAGAAGGAACAATACAAGTCTCTCGTGACCAACTCCAGAATCCTCGCGACATTTCCCATTTTGTTATTATTTATTTTATAAGCCACGTTCAAATACTCATTATTGCTGGCGCTGTAATATTATACTGGGGGATCGTCAGCAGCTCCTTCCCAATTCTGATGGCTTGTCAATTATCGCATTACACTGTTTTAGCAAGTTATTGTTGGAACTTGATGGAACACAAGAAGAAGCAATTACACATAATGGCATGTATGCATTTCATTTCCAACTTGTGTATTATGGAGTGCTTCACCTCCAAGTTTATATAATAACGTGTCAAATCAGTCTCATTTTTTTACATTATTCCCACCCGCACCCCTCCTCCTATCCCAACTCCCGAGAAATTATTCAAGTGTGAAAGCACGAAACAGGGCGCGTAATTATACCCCTTTGTTTAAAAATCATTATATTCTTTACTTACAATTTCACAAATTTCGCTCCCATTATTATTATCCTTAATCCGCGCGTCATTAGAGGAGACGAGCTCGTTAAAAATTATAATAACGTTCCTAAAGCGGGGAAGGTGAAAAAAAGAATTCTCGCTACACGCTCTGGAGCAAAAAGACTAAATCCCGATCCAATCACAACAATCCCAATAATAAACTCACTCCAATTTCAGTAAAAGCTCATTTTTATGTAATGCTAATCTAATGCTAAGCAGGAGCAATCTAATAGTGAAGTTTGTATTCGCAAGTATGGGGGCTTCTACTATAAATCTCCTAAATGCCACATGCCACCAATGTCAGTCAGACAGAGTAGAAATATTAGCCGGTAACAATACTGGTAAGTACAAAAAAAGTGTATCACACCGTGTTGTAAAATGCTCTTCTACGACTGCAGGAGGTATATATATATGTACACAGAGATGTACAATCTTTTATCAGGAAAAAGTCGCCTCGTCACGGCGTAATTTCGCCTAGAACCAAGTTTTGAGTCAAACGTAAACCAACTGAAGCTTAACCAAATTAATTAGGATGACTCGACAATAACCGCCGCTGTGCTGAGCGAACCTCCACAGGTTACACATCCAGACAGACACAGACCGATCCCATTGGGATTCTAATCTGTTTTTGTAGACTCAAATTGCATTATTGTTAGTTCAACAATTGCCAATTTACCTGTCTCTTAAAAATGACACCTGCTGTCTCATCAACTTTCGATTCCACTGAACTGTAGCAACCACAGCCAAATCGTGTGGTAACACTAGAGCCTCATCCTTCGCCTTGTTCAATATACTAATATTATATTGTTTCATCTTTTGATTGCATTACTTAGCTCAGCTCATGTATGTATAACTACATAACTGATGATGATGGCGAAGATGATGGTGTGCATGGTTTTACTTACAATTACAACTGAAAATGAAAAATGAGTTGTGCCGATATCGGAAGCATACACAAAGTCAACATTTATCAAATACAACAACAGAATCAAGAAACTTCTTACAGTACACGAAGGAAATTGTAATACCTGTTCTAATAAGAAATAGACGGAGAAACATAATCCTCGTATCGTCGAACAAACCCCGCGATAAAGATACTCGGTTAATTATTGCAACCAGCATATCACCTCAAAAGGGAAAGCTTTCACATTTAATTAATTAGCTCGGAAATGTGTACCGTACCGTTCCAGCAGTTGAAAAAGGTAGTAGTTATTCTTGCGCAAACTGGAAAGTACACATTGTATTATTTGTTTGTATATATCGTATTATAGTCTCACTTACACGTTCCCATTTTGCCAAGTTAATTAGCACGTTAATTGTAATTTTGTTTGGGTCTCGGTGCTCCCTCCCGGCCAATGTGAACTTAAAGCATGGAAACATGAATGAGAGACAAGTGCCACTTGTTTTCTTCCACTTTTGAAGCGTGGTGTGTACGTAAAGAAAACCTGCCTACCTTTCCAGACTAAAGCATCCCATTTGTACGAAGCATAATAATAATTTGCATTTTTTTTCTTTTGGATATTACTCTGGATTGTCGTAAAATGTTCGTGATGGCCGTGATGGGTGAGGAGGGTTCAGGTGATGTACAGGTTACATGAGCAATTATGAATTGTGAATACAAAGGATATTTTCAAAATTACACTTTGGGCGAGCATAATTCACACAATGGTGTAGGAAGTAGGATGATGGTGTATATGGTTCGGGTGGAAGTTAAGGAGAAATCCTTTCCCGTGTTGAGCTGGATGGAGTAGTGAGCTATATACACTCTCTCTACTCCGAATTCTTTCCCCACGAAAATTTCCTAATGACCAATTAGTATAATTACTGGGGAAACTCAAGCAGTTGGCCCTTCCGGCTGTGGAGTGTGTGCAACTGGGAGAGCATGATGATGATGATGGTAAAGTGAAGCAGACCCGGTCTCATCAACAAAGCTCGCCTATTAGCTCTTCACTATCCCTTTGTGCCGCTAAAAGTATAAAACTACCTCAGCTGAACTGCAGGTATTTCATTTGGCTCAGAAGAAGAATATGTTGTTGGACTACAAGTTGGAGTTGACTCTTGTTAAGCCAGTTACATGTAGTGAAAGCAGGGGAATTACAAGGTCCCCCAAACTTTTAATACATTTGTGATTGTGATTAGAGGAGCACATGAAACATGAGCTGAAGAAGGAGAATACACGGTTTTGGATGTTGGATATACCAGGTACAGGTTCACTACCGCCGACCACGTACAGATGTCAGACTCATGTAGCCAGGCATGACGATGGTGATTGGGATGGAAGGAGAGAGAAGCACTCTAATTCAGCTACGGGACACGCGAATTCTATGTATATGTTCCTCGCAAAACAATAAAAACGAAATCGTTTATATGACTTCCTAATTAAGCTCTCTCTCTCTCTCTCCCTAATTAGCTTTGCATACGCGATTATTAATTTGAGGTACTGTTTTGTTTTCTCATTCCGTCCAACGATCCAACATGCAAGCCAAAAGCAGCAGCAGCCCTCTAATGACATATCCCGGACAAATTAACAATGGTCAGAGATCAAGCCTTTTTATCCTAATTTCTAGGTAAAACTGTCACTGCGGTCGACTCCTGTCACGACCACGAACCTCCGCTCCCCAAAAAAAGAAAAACAAATTAAAGACGGGGATAATAGGAAAAGTTGTGTAGAGACAATCCTGGAAACACAGCTTGGCTGTGCTGTGCTCATGTACACCGCGTTGTTATGTTGCTTTGTTGGTTTGCTTGTTTTTGGTTGGCGAGTAAGTGTAAAGTTAATTCGGAGCACGACTTCTCATGGCTTCCAAAAGCAGAAAGAAACACAAAAGTTTATAGTTTATACATACATATACGTCGACATCAAAATTTATATTATCCATGTTAATGGAAGGAAGAATAGGTTCTGTCTTTCCATTTCGTTAAGGTGGTTGATAAATATTATGAATGTATGGTTATATGTAGTATATCAGGAAGCTGAGGAGAGAGCCTCAGGCCTGAAGAGCCTTTTGTAATGCAGTACACAGCTCTCGAGGAAGAACTCATTATCTCATTAATTAAGCAATCCATTTCTTCAATTCCATTCTCTCTTTCCCACTTTTCCCCTTCTTCCTCCTCCTCCTCCTCCGTCTCCTCCGCTCTTCATGCATTATCCATGGATTTCTCTAAGGCATATATGCTGTGCTGCCACCACCACCACTTCGTCTTGAATCGGATTCACTTACCGGATCTTCCACACAAGTTTCAACTGGAGCAGCAGCGAGCTACACAACACGAGTTGTATAGTATATTATGTAGTATAACAGCGAGAATGACGCTGGTCCCGAGGGATGAACCCGCATCCAGCCAGATTCTTCTTCTCCGTTTGGCGTTTGGCACTGACTTGGAGAGATGACAGCTCGCAGGAAGTTGTTTCCCTCGAGTTGCGAGGCGCAAGCGGAAGCAAGACGGAATTGAAAAACATTGAATATTAATTTGCCCCTGTCATCATCATCATCATCTCGGGCTCCAGCTCCATTCCATATTATCAGGGAAACTGGATGGAAAAAAGGGTTTTGGTGGTGGTGGTGGGGAGTGAGCTGATGATGATGCTGATGCTGATGAGCAGTTGAAATTGGACAATGAGGGATTTTGGAGAAACAAGGCCAATAATTCTTGGTTGGTTAAAGCGGAAGGGAAAAAATTGGTGATGGTATTGTGAATAATGAGAGTTGGATGGGGGATCCCTCTCCGCAAATGTGAAGAGTTAGTCACTGGTGACATTAACAATCATTCTTAACAGCCACATTATTTCCATTGGGCTTGTTATTATTATCATCATCGCGCATCGTCAACCAGTTCGCAGTCATCTACAGAAGGATAGTAGGAATAAATGGGAGATTGAAGAAAAAGGAAAAAGTGAAGAAGAAGGAACAAGGCTATTATTACGATATATAGAGGAGCAGTTGCTGCTGCTCGCTTGCTTTCTATTAACTAACGAGGAGTTACCGGTTGCGTTCCCATTCCGCGTTTTATATATAAGCAGCCCAAAAGCAGCGATCATCGTCATCATCATCATCATCATCGTTCCATCATCCCCATTACCATCAACCTCGTCATCAACATAATGATGTGACCCATCTGGGGCCAATTACTTAGTCATTTTTCAAATGCTTACACAGGTTCCAACAGCCAGCCAGCCCTTGTTTAAATTCAAATGATTGTAGCAGAGAGAGAGAAGAAGAGCCTGCTTTTTTCGTACAAGAGCGGAGCGGTGGGTCTCTAGCTAGGTGGATCCGTATAAAGAGAGGAGGAGGGAGTGCAATAAGCATATAGAGAGGGCTAGACAAAGACACTTGTCAAAAGTCTCATTTCCATTAAAAGCCTTGTGCGGAGTGAGTCCCTCCGGATGAAAAACCACGGAGAGAGTGAGGTTTCTTGCGGAGACAAAGACCTTGTTTTCAATTTTCCTCCATCATTTCTCATCTTTCTCGCACTAACTGTGTAGTAGAGCCAGAAAGACTCCTATCTCCACGTATATATTCATAACTTGTGTGTAATAATAATAATTCGCTAAGCTGATGCTTCTTCTTTCCTTCTTGTCTTGGAAATAAGTTAGGGTCCGTGTCATTAACAACAACAAGAACCACAGGAGGAGCAGCAGCAGTACTTCAGCAATTGGAAGCTCTGAACAGCTCAAATGCCCTCCGCTTCTTGTTATAATGAATGCAAAGGAGAAAGAAGAAGGGATCGTCGTGGTTCGGGATAGAGAGGATTTTTTTAAAGGAGAACAAAGGTCGTGGAATTGAGTCGGGGGAAATGTGAGAAATGACTGAAATAATGACATAATTATTTCCAACTCTGAAATTCTCTTCGCCATCCACCACCACCACCACACCACCCGTCACAAAAGAAATTATTTTAAAACTGAAATAATAATATAAAATGAGTTCGAGAGGAGGAGGAGGACGCACAAATGCAACTATACGTTACACTGCACTGCCTCATCTCATGGTCATAGTATGCGACAGCGGTGGTGGTGGTGGTACTGGATGATGATGATGATGCTGTGGAAATGAGACTGCTTCCAATTATAAAAGACCATAACGAAAACCATCATGCGATGGGATGGGATATATATAGCAGGTCTCATTGTCAGCGCAGAGAGCAGTAGCAGCACATCATGTTGGTAAAAGTGAAGGAGGTTGTTGGTGTGTTCAGTGCTCGCTCATTTTCTTTTCATTTAATTAATGATGAATGATAAATGATGATGAGACGGTTAGAGAAGACGGCCTTGCTTAGTCTAGTGATTATGGTGACAAGAGACTAATACCTCCTCGCTCGCTCGCTCGCTGACTGTCCCACACTCCGTCTCTCCTTGCCAAAGATGCTGTTACTTACTACTACTCGTGAAAGAGAGAGAGAGAGAGAGAGAGTGGAATGTCGACCAATGTTCATAATAATATTCCGTGCTAAGGCTGGAGAATTATAAAGCTCATTTGGGTTTAAAGAGAATATTTTGTACTCCAGTTGGGATGGATGGATGGATTTAAAATGAGAGCAATATTAACATTCTGCTCTGAACCGCAAACGAAACTCTGCACCAGCTCTTTCTTTTGTTGTGCAGCATATGATGTGGACCAAACGAAAAGGCAGAACCAGGGCATAATGTGTGTTGTGTGGCGGAGCTTTAATGAAATTTATAATCATTTTGATATGGCATAATAATGTAGAGTAGAGCAGTAATCAATCCTCCTTTATAACTGGCGTCTCTCTTCTTCTTTTGCGAGCCGAATCAGGACAACAATTAAAGAAAGGGCTTAGAAAGGACAATTTAAAATAAATGAAGATTTGGAGGAGTGGAGCGGCAGAAGATGCAGATGAGTTTCCATAAAGAAATAATAAAGATTTGATTTCAGCTGTACCCGGTTATACGAAAGTGGGAATGTAATCGGTGGATTGAACATCTCCGACGCTCTCTCCACAATTTTACTAAATAACAGCAATTTTCTAAAGGTCCATTAAAGAGTTCTTGAATTTGATATAACTTTATAGTGAGATATTTACTAATGTACCTAGTAATTAACTGAAATCGTGTTAATTTTTTTTCTTTCAATCGTTTTTTTGTGACATGTGATATGCAATTTTCTTTTTTTTCCCTTGATGACTAGTATATAGGTATATGGATGTTAAGGTTTTTGTAACTATTTCTTGTTCGATGAAACCATGATCTGCAATAAACAGTAAATACTAATCTTCAATGCAAACGTATGTCAGTATAGTTTCAAATAAAAGGTCTGCGTCAAAATTACCCAATTTATAAATAGCTTGCTTTTATACGAGCTCTAACTTTACAACCACATTCGCTCACTTCAAAACCACCAATTATTACTACCAATTGTATTATATCGCTAATTAGATTCACCTTTAGCGCTTGAACAGATTGTGAGCGGTGGTATGCAAGCAACCAGCATTTAATAATTCTCCAAAAGGGACCGTTTTATTAGAGGATTGAAGTTGAGGAAAGAGAGTCCAGAAATGTGTCGATCCTCTCGACTGCTCACATATCACTCATACTGATATTCTTGCATTCCGTAAACTTATTGTGGATGAATCCGTGACTTCACTTAATTAATAGATTTGAAAGAAGATGTCCGTCAGGTAGAACGCCAAAACCAAAGAAGAAGCAAATTGGTGATGGCTGTTAAAAATTAACAAATAAAATCATAGGATAATATATGTTTCAGTCCTATCGTAAAATTACAACTGGTCAACTCCCTTTATTATTATGGTCCATGATCGATATGTGAACAGGAATATACCACCTGCCATTCTCATGTTTTTATGGTTCACAACAGCGATCATTTGGGCATATTTTCCTACTAGCTATTACAACTACTCCAAATAGTACTTTACGCGGACTGGTGAAAATTAAGCATGGTACTGAAAGATGACATAACTTTCTTCATAGCAATTTCAACATGAGATCTTGACTCTGATTTTGGTTCTCCCATACTATAATACGCTCCACTCCAAGTTAGCCTCCTCCAAATTAATCTAATCAATAAAGTAAGGTCTCTTTGCAGGATATAGTTTGCAACCCATTTCACATTCCCTCTTATTATTATTAAGATGAAACTAAAAGGGTGAATTATGTAATGTTCTCCAAGAAGAAGTGAGATTACTTAAAGCAAGCACAGTCTAAAAACTTGTAGTGACTAACCAAACGGAAAGACGGAGGAACGGAGCGGAGGAAACTCTCAATTCTATTATAACACAGCAACTTATGTTTTAGCAACTGTTTACTCCACTGATTAGTATTCAAAGTAGCGTAAATTATTGAAAATGCGTCCCAAGCCGGATGAATGGGAGTTGGGGCAAATACATACTATCATTAATAAAGTAAGTAAATATATATATAAATACCATTAGCGAAAAAGATATGTATTTTCTTTAAATCATCACACAACACCTTTTCCTTCTTCACCCAGCAGTTCTTATAAGGAGATGTGGTCCACGAAATGGTCTTTTAGAAATAAGTTCATCAAAGAAGGGATATAGAGGCAATGCTCCAACACTTGTTTTATAATTCATGGAAAAGGATTAGCATTTAAAGTTTATAAGGCTTCCGGGCATATTGTCCGGAAACTGTATTATTCTCTCTCTCTCTCTCCTTCTCTTTCCCTAATGACGAGACCAACGCCCGTTCTCATCCTATTCACTCATCCTGCAGGTATAATGAAAGGCAGGGGACTACTGGATTCACATGTTGTACGAGGAGGAGTTGGAGTCGGACGGAGTTGTTGTGGCCAGGCAGCAAGTTCACTTAATACATTAACGAAAAGTATTAGAGAATGCATTAGTTTAAAAGGGAGAGGGAAGACATGTAGGCAGGTTGGTTGGTTGGTTGGTTGGAACAGGAACCTTTTAGAACAAAAGTTAGCAGGATCACATCACCACCAAGTGGTTAAGTAACGATGCTTGTATTAATTAACGAATAATTTCCTCCCGAGGGGAGACTAGCATAAGTTTCCCCGATGCCCGTTGTCGTCATCATCCTCCCTTTCCCTCCTTCATTTAAAAGGGAATTCAACCTAGACTGGATTCCTGGATGTGTATTTGTGTATGACACGATGACGATGGTGCGTAGTTTCTCTTGTTTTTGAAGGATTGGGAAGAAAAGTTTCCTTTCCTGGGTGGAAATGAGCAGGGCTTCAGATTCAGCTGCCTATGCCATGCCATGCCTTGGATGATGCCACCGCCACGTCTGCAACTGGCAACTATTAGCGGTCCCGGCGTGCCCCTTTCCAACAAAAAACTTAACTGACTAGACTAGACTGGAAATAGGAGTTTGCTAAATAATAATAATAACCCGTAAACTAGAACAGCATGAGAGAGAGAGAGAGAGCGAGCTGAGCTTAAAGATATAGGAAAAAGGGAAAGTGAATTGGACTGGGCTGGGTAGGAAAAAAACAGGTTCGTCGTTCGTCGTCGTCGTACTCCCTAGATAGGTATATGCGCTGGATAGCTGGAGTTATTCCGTTGCCCAAGGACTTCTTTTTGGAAATGGAAAGCCATTTCCTGCATTATCTTAACGAGCAGGTTGAGTGCGGCGGAGAGGGACAGTTTAGCAAATTAATTAATTAAAATTATCCTGCAAAGGGGAGAAACAATAATATATCCGAAATGTACCGCAATAACAATAATTACTTCTATGAAACGGTGAAGTCAGTTGAGTGCGACGGAGATTGTTAGCGAAATAACAATATAATTTGAGTGAATAATAATAATAATAAAACAGCCACGTAAGTTGGAATGGAGTGGATGGGGACAAGCGCCAGCCCCGCCGATAGTTTTCCCTTTCACTCAGGGTCAATGAGCCACATAATATATTTGGCGAATGGAATGGAAAGGGAAATCTGATGTACATACATATATACCACGTGTAATAATTATAATTAGGGATTGAAAACGAAACCCAAAAAAGAAGAGTTTCCATCTGGTCCAACAAAAACTCGGACTGTGTAGTAGTTTCCAGTTTCGCACGTAGTACATCTCCAATCTGCAATAATAAACCGTTAGACTAGGTATATATTATGCTACTACATGCGTATATATTACGTGTGGAATTAATTTTTTTGTACTATTATAAAATTATGGTTTTCCTCCACAATTCCTCCCCGCGCCTCGCGTAGGCAGACAGGGCAGCTGGGAAAGTGCAATTAAAAGAAAGCTTCAAGGTGTCTTTCCAAACTTTTCTGATTAAAATCCCATTTTTCTCCTGTCAAAGAGGCTTAAGCCAGGCTAGCAGGGAAAAAATTGTACAGCACAAAACCCGATCCATTTAGTCATTACTTTAATTGCATTTTTGGATTTGTTCCGTTTATTAAAAAGTTTTGCAATGAAACTATTCTATAGAGTTGCTCTCTTTTCCTCTCTCCTCTCTCGCTTGTTAGCTAGTAGTCCTCCTTTGAGCTCGCTCCTCTTCTTGCACACATCTACTACCTGAAATAGCAGAGGGGAACTCCCACCTCCCTCCCACCCTCTCCCTGCTTGCAAGCGACTACAAAAGAAGCGAGCAGGAGAAGAAGAGGAAGAAGAGAAGAAGTTAGTTGGACGTTCGCAAATAATGTTAGTTAATACTGTTAGTTGACTAGGGCTAGCTGTAGCCGAGCCGGCAAGGATCTCTGTCAGTGATTCCCTATTATTTAAAAGTTGCACTGAATTACTCTGCTAATAGGCAGGTCGAACCCGTGCCGTGCTCCTGCTCGCTCCGTGCACACTTTGAATTACGGTAAAAGGTTGTTCCAACCAAAAAAAAAAAAATATGCAATATATGAGGATTCTATATACTTGCTAGAAGATTCTCATAGAAAAAATAACCAGGTTTTATTCTCAGTTCCCACTCACACTCAGCATGTTTCAGTAGTATATTGTTTGCTGAACCAGGGAAATAAAACTGAGGTGGTTGTGTACTACTCCGACGGAAGAAGAACAAGCGTAAACTAAAAGTAAGCATTTTCGCTGGAAGCTATATATAATACAAAACTCCGATACTTCAGTTGAGAGAGAGAGAGGAACAGCATGTAGGATCCTCATCATCAGAATTTAGAGGGAGAAAAACCGGAGAGAGAGAGAGAAGAGAGAAAAAACAAGATATTATGAAGCGAGGAGGAATCTACTTCTGCACAAGACAGATGAGATGAACAACAGTGGGAACACGCCGTGCTACACACACACTAAAGCAAATATAAACCCAACCCTCAAATTTTTTGCTAATTAATCACGAGAATTTTTAATGAAGGCATGGAGGTGACGCTCTCTTGATTAATGTTCAACTTATTTTAATGGGGAGGCAGAGACGGCAATTATGCATATAAAATATATATAAAATTATTATGATGATGAATAAGCGGATACAAGTTAGCATGCAGGCAGCAGCAGGGCAGTCCTCTTCCTTCTCTGAGCGAAATATTTCATGTTCTTGTTGGAATTATGCATGAAATTAATAACAAAAAATGTGCACCAGTTAGAAATAAATGTAATGTGATGCTGAGCAAGACAAATGAGCGGTGGTGGTGGTGGTTACATCGTCCTGAGCATATTGAGCATGATGATGATGATGGTGGTGGTGGTGGCAAGTATAGTGAAACAGTTCAGTTCTCTCATGAAGTGTTCGTTCGCCTCATCAGAGATAAGTAATAAGAATGTGGAGGAGAGATGAGATATTCTTGACAGGAAAAAATAAGCATCTCATTAACTCAAAACCACGAGCTGATAGGCTCATCAGTCCAATTTCGATATAAAAAGTGTGATCATATTTTCAGTCCTTTAGAAAATAAAATAGTTCTAAAGGTATGTGCTCACTTTGTACTGTGTTCATGCATAGGTTATATACCAGATATAAAGTCTCTTCATATGGGCTATGTAAGAGATGTAAACAGATTTTTCTCTTCCTCAAGCTCAGCCAGAGCCAATAAGTCCATGGGCAAGCAATCAAGCAGCCATTACTATCATTTTGCAATCATTTATGACTAAATGAATCCTTTTCGCTTCGACCATCCAAGCTGCTCGCTGGCTTGTCACGGGTGACTTAAAGAAGTTATTGTCGGTTTCCTTTCAGACTCTCTCTCTCTCTGCATGGCTGTGTGTGTGAGACCGACTGAAACCACTTTACATCCGTCTACCTCTCTCTCTCTGCAGCTGCACTACTATTCCAACCAACCACCACCTCACCACCAAGATGAGTTGCAGAGAGCAGGGAACTGTGATCATTATTGGAAATTTTACCGTGTATTAATCATCCCGGCAATAGCTGATCTGTAGGGATGATTTGCTAATACCCCGTGACCGATATGATATGTAGTTAGTTATACCTCATTTCCTGGCTGGTTCTGCGGCACTATATGCCTCCTCATGAGTATGAGTTTCAGAAGAAGAGTCATTAGTGGCTGACTGCCAATTGTCATAGAACACGGTTCGGTCTGTGGAAGAAACAAGTGATTTTTTTCCATATGTAAACAGTTCCTCTTGTAAACTCACCTTCGCATCGCATCCTCCTTCATCGTCAGGATTTTTTTCCCTCTCGACTTCGGCTTTAGTAATAAGAATTTATTGTGATCACGTAGGGAAATTTGTGCGAGCCAAACCAAGTTCTCTCTTGGTGAGCACACAAGGCATTGATATATCGAAATGCCAGCCGTGAATGATGGTGCCGATATGCATTGCTTTAATTATCTTAATGGGACCAGGTGGACTTGTAATCATGTCGGCCGGGCTAGCACTACCAACTAACTAATACTACTACTACTACTACACAAATTATATATCTTCAAGAGCTTCATGGCTCTAATCAAAGGACTTTGGCTGGTGCTCCGCGCACAACCCAATTGCGAGCTCCATTGTATCCCAGGTGAGCTCATCACCACCGTGGGAGATCTTGTTAAAATATGAGGCAGACGGATTCATTTCATCATCATCATTAGCTCTCTTGACTTTTTTCTCCTTGTGGCACTTGCTTTTTTTATATTAGGATATAGGAACCTTTTCCGCCATTGGCAATTCCTCTGCGTTGATAAATGTGAGACGGTGGAGCGGAGACGATCTACATTATCATCAACAAAGCAATAATGCAATGCAATTGTGTGAGATGAGATGGATGTTGAACTTTCGGAGGAGAATTCTTAATTGGCTGGCTCACAACATTACACAGGAATGCTGGTCAATAAGTTGGGAGGAAATTAGTCAAATGTCTGGGGGGCACTGATGCTGCGGTGCAGTTATATGGCATGGTTTGGTGTGTGCTCATGTCAGTGCTCAGCAATGAGAGGACTAATTCATAATTGCACAACTTATCACATCACTATATACACACCTAAATCCGCCTAGCTTTGCGCTCATTGATTAAAAGCACATATCGCTTGTTTCCTCCTCTAACTGAAGTTTGAAGGCTGTGAAATTCATCACACAAGAATGAATAACTGTTTCTATTTCAGACACTTTATCGGTATAGAAATTTAACGGTGGTTTCTTCATTTATCTTTACCTCCGCTGTTGAAATGGTTTTAGGGCAATTCTGTCTGACTCAACTACTACCATTACTACGAGTAAATAGCGACCTATTCATGGGAAAAATAAGTGCCTACTTGTCTCACTACATAATATGCTCCTTTAAAAACTATGTTATGTGTAATAATAGAAAAAATGTTATATTGGAAAAATCAATACATGTTATGCCATTAGCATCTGGACATTACCACAATTATCATAAAATTTGGATGAAAATGAAATTAGGAGTGGAGAGAAGAAAGTTGGGGTTCACTTGGGTCGAAGCAATTTTTAGTGGTGGTGGTGGCGGCGGCGAGGGGGTGGGAGAAGTGTGGGACAATTACCCCACGACAAACGTTTTTACATGAGCCCGGACGCTTTTTATGTAGTTGCCTACAATCAACCAGCAATTTTCGTAATTTCCTTGAATTACAGGGTTGGATGATGCCCAACTTGACACACAATGGGAACGAGAGGCAATAAGGTTTCTATTTTTTTATTTTTTTTGAACAACATTGCTAACAATTCTATTTCTACAGTCGGAAAGGAAGGAGAAGAGGAGGAAAAAGTGGACTGCCATTTTCCTTTTTACGAGCTCTTTGCATGAAATTCTTGATTAGCCTACATGGCCGCTCTATAGTTGCCTACAATCAACCAGCAATTTTCGTAATTTCCTTGAATTACAGGGTTGGATGATGCCCAACTTGACACACAATGGGAACGAGAGGCAATAAGGTTTCTATTTTTTTTTAACAACATAGCTAACAATTCTATTTCTATAGTCGGAAAGGAAGGGGAAGAGGAGGAAAAAGTGGACTGCCATTTTCCTTTTTACGAGCTCCTTGCATGAAATTCTTGATTAGCCTACATGGCCGCTCTACACGCCATCAACTTTGATCTAAATCATTCAAAGTCGGTTTAAAGTTTTACGATCAGCATTTGCTTTTCGCACATAATTTTCAGCTGATAATGGCTATACAGCTTTGGCTCAAACTTGTGCTGTGCTTAACGGAATGGCATGGAATGATGTCATTTTCTTTTAGTCACTGACCTGGCCTGAGAAAGTTTGTGATGCTCCAAGTGTATACAATATAACCTCATCGTCATATTATCGTCAGATTACTGCATCCTCCTACATTTTTACTAGACACAATTCTACTTCTAGCTCTTTTCGTTAAGCATGATGCCGACTAGTTTCCCTTTCCACTCGATTCGGGTGATTACCTACATTTGGTTTTAGTTGAAGATTGAATGCAATAAACGCTCCAACATCGGTTCACATTTTTAAAGAAGTTTCATTTCGCAGTTTATGCCGTAATAACTGACGTTACATCTCTGTAGATCTGATGACATGATGTTGGGCTACAT
>JAANSN010003612.1:0-17891 GCA_036850665.1 Dicranocentrus wangi | reverse complement strand
AAGCCAATAAACGGATTAGAAACGAAGCCAAAACGAAACAACTCTAAATATCAATGCACATATATAGGTAAAGGACCTCTTCACAGACCATGTGGCATGCAAACAAACAAACAATCTAAACAACCAACCTTCCAAGAAGCTGGATTTGTTTTTTTCTAACATGTATCTAATAGTGTTGTATGTACATGTTTGGGAAGTACGCGTGGGCTGAAAAACTGGTAGGTAGTCCGGACAGAAGAGTAAACTAATCCCTTAATATCCATTTGACCCATGAAGTTGGATTTGAGCACCAAAGACAAGAAATGGCAGCTCTTTTGAAACACCTGTGTCTCTCATATCAGCATTTAAGCTGTCACTACGCTACCTTGAATTTCAAAACTACGACCGCAAACAAAAAATGGGAATGGAAAGGATTTTCGTTGATTTCGATGAAGGCTGGATTTCACAGGTAGAAACCTACCCGTGGGTAGCTTGGATGGAAGGATCCTATTGGAAAGTGGGGAACTGACAACATCTATCTCTGTATCACTATTTTTAAGATGTGAACCAGCAACCGCATTCCATGCCGTATATGGACTGCAGTGTTTGTTGTCCTTCAAACAGTTGCCCATTTCCTTTGCTCCCCTTCTGAAGTACTTTAAACTGACTGAGTCTTGTGAAAACGTAGTTTAGACGGTCGCTTTTATATGAGTATGAGTTTCACATAGCGGAGAACGGGACTTATGCTGCTGTATGTTATTAGTATTTCTGTAGGTAAAATATTTTTATCTGCATGAAAGACTACTTTGTAAATGGATTAAAACCATAAAGCATTCCATGACCACCTAATTCAGGAAATACAAATAAAGAACAACAACGAGTGTATCGTCTTACCTTTACATTACAACTCGACGGGGAGTGTTGTACATTGTACGTACACTGCTTTGTTCTAATGGTATGTTGTAGGTGCTGAATAATCGGAAAGTCTGTTGTAGCCACGATTCCACATCATCCAGCAGAGCGAAACCAAAAACACAAAAATGGTCATGTGTTTAAAGCTCGTGATAACTCTGCTCTGCTCTGGCTTTTTCGTCCAAGCCTCCGCATCGACAATCATCATTTTTAAAAGAATTATATTATACACTCGCATTATTCATTGAATTTCCGATTCCAAATTTTGAAGTAAGTTTTAAATTGTCCAAAATCCTCGTGTACAGCAAACGAGATTTCACATTCGGCGCCAGGATTCAAATACTTATTATTGCAATGGCGAAGAGATCTAAAATTACTCACAACTCCAGCTCATCCAGCATGACCGAGTCTATCTCCAAACTGTTTCAAGAAACTCCGGGAGTAATGCCAGATTTGGTAAGTTTGGGAATCAAAGTGTTTTATATGATTTTATTTAAGCCGATATATATAGATCTGGACATTTACAGAAAGTTTTCAACTGATGGAAACCTTTTTTGTTTTGCTGAGGTGGTGGACAACATTTTTAACTTTTGTGACTGGAACACGCTGAGCACCTGTCGATTAGTGTGCAAAGATTGGTACCGGTTATCCCTCCGAGGGTGGCTTGAAGCTGCACCTCCAATCCGGCTGGTGCCCCAGGAAAACACAACGCGCGGTCCAAATTCAGATTCAGAGGTAACAATTCCCACGTTCCTACAAGCTTACAGTCCAAAGAACCTGCAACGTTCCTCCCCTTACTTGCATGGTGGAATTCGACAATACAAAAACTTCCGGTTAGAGAAGTTCCAGGATGACAAGGCTCAGCGGGCACAGTTGACCGCCTTCATGAAAACCTTTGGGAGCAACATTACCAACTTGGAACTGATCAATTTTTATCTAGTAAAGAAGGCAATTTTCCGAGATATACTGTGCTCCAAATACACACCAAACCTGAGCACTTTGAAAGCAAACATTTGTTATGGAATAAATATTAGTCAACCCACCGCCGCCGTCAACAAGAAACTGGTCACGTTGGGGATTTTTGTTGCTGGAAATCATCGAAAAGAGCAGTTTCAATGGTTTAAACTATTCAGTCACTATCCCAATCTTGAGGTAAATAAGTATGTCATAAACGTTCGAGATATTTATTAATTCCGCTAATAAAATACCTAAATTAACAAAGGATAATTGATATTATTCAATTTAGAAGTTGGAGTTGAGCTACATACGCAAAGATGAAATGCTTAGTGTGATACAGGCTGCTTCTAAATGTCAAGTAGCCATTAAATCCTTATCCTTGTATTTTCGGTAAGTTAATAAACATGTTACATAATTTAAATTCAATTTTGCAGAAGAATGATTTCAAGATTATTTTCTCCACATTCGAAATAATTAAAATATAAATTTGGATAAGCTGAGGACATCAACACTGATAAACTGTTTTTGTTCCATTAGTTATCTGACTTAATCCTTGTTATAATCTTATGATAATATCTATAACAGCGATGATGGGGATTTCCGACCACCTTCTCAAGATGAAGGGATGCATCCCTCTTTGGAGTCACTTGGGAAACTATCGTTCGAAGGGACTTCCCTCAAAAGTCTGGACATTTTGCACTGTTTTCCGAACATGACAACTCTCACTCTTCAAAGCGAGACCTGGCGCCAAGTCAAGATTGTAGCTCCAGCTCCACAAATCCCAATAGGATCTACGCTGAGCCATCTCACCACTTTTGACTGCAACTATTACCACTGGACGACCCGTGACATTGGTTTGTTGTCTCAGTTTATGCCAAACGTGACTAAACTTGGAATTGCCCTTACCAACGACACGTTTCGGACCATTTGTGGGCAGTGGTCTCAGTTAGTAGAGCTGACTGTGCTCCTCGTTTCCGGTAGCATGCTAAACGAGGAGGCTATCACAGGGATATCCTTGACAAATAGCGGCCCTCGGAATGAGGAAAACATAACCAAGCTGCAAGGTGCGGTAAATGTTTGATGTAAACTACCATTTTAAAAAAATTGAAAATAAGGATAAAACGGATATCTTTATGTATTTCCAGGATTACAATCATTTAAAATGGTGACTGATTTTAGAAATCGAATGTCGACTTACCCCTCATTTTCTGCCAATTGCTTGGTTTTTGGGTTTCTTCGTTTGCCTCTTTTGAGAAAGCTGGAGCTACAAGTGTCTCCCACGGTTAGATTATTTTTTAAAATTACAAATTAAGCTTGATGAGTAAAATAGCTTTAAAATGGTTTAATCTTTGGCTTCCAGAACTCAAAGGATGTGTTACAGGCTATTCAGAGGTATCTACCGTTTGCCAAGCTTACAGTTCGAGAGTATCGTCCAATGATGACCGCTTGCTCCACTGGCGGAATCAAATTGAATCGATCAGCGAGACGTAAATGACTTAATGAGCTTAATCCGCAATTGGTTAGGCATTTTGGTCAATTAAATGCTGTTTTTGAAGGTTTTATATGGCGCGTATTTATTTGTGCGGGTTTGCATTAATTCATGATTCCCATTATAAATACGACTTATAAACGCTGCTTTTGGTAGTATATATTCGTGATTTATTCTTTGTATAAATTTGATACTTTTTGTAAGAAATGCGTAATACAATTTAAGAATCCGGAGTGAGAAAATTTACGTTCAAGTATTGCTCTTAAGTAATTATTCTAATTATGTAAGACTTATACTAATTGTAAATAAACATTTTGCAATTGCCGTGTAATTTTATACAGTGTTCACCACGAAGAAGTACCCAGTTTTAAGGAGAAATAGCTTTTTTATTTTTCTATAAACAAACATTTTAACGATCACATATTACAGAACAAGTTCTTGGATTTTTAAAAACAACACCCCGCAAGTGACCTCCGGTTTCCCCGATGCATTCCTGAACCCTTTTCACAAAGCTGGCCATGACATTTTGTAGCATTGTTACCGGTATCCCATAACGCTTTGCTGACCTTCTTGGTCTTCTCTGAAAAGCGGTGCGAATCCGTGCAATATTTACTGGTGCCCTCACGGTGTTGGATCGACGTTTTCTTAGAGCATTCAGGGAATCATTTTCAACCCACGATTTGGTCCACTTGTGAATTGACTTCGCTTGAGGAACCGGTCCTCTGCCACGGTTGGCCCCAAACTCTGTTCGGGAAGTGGTTGCCCGCCAACAGTGGTTTAGAAATTTGGTGCATGTGGGGGGTAATTGATGCAACTAATCAAAGTTTTGATTTTCATAAATACAACGACCTCCCACATCGCTTAAGCTTGTCAAATTACAATATAGTGAAAGGGACCGGAAGTTATCTCTCCTTAAAACTAGGTACTTCTCCGTGGTGAACACTATATAAAAAGAATCAGCCATTTTCCTTACTTTTGACTCCCCCGCCATTTTTCACTCCACCATTTAGTTGTCTAATTGTTAGCGAGGCTAAATTTTAATTTAAGTATTTCATTTTCATCCTGGAATTAAAGTTTGGTGTTCACGATTATTTCCGGGGATAGAGTTATTAGAGGTAGACGGGGTATCTGTCTGTAGGGGTTTCTGATATAGAGTGAAATTTACACAGAAAAGTGGGCCATGGGATAAAGTCTTTTTATGATGTATGCGCTACTACAGTGGCTGTATCAATCAGAAGCAAATCAATTTATCGAGCATTTGTTTTCTATGATATGGTGCAATTTATTTTATTTCATTTATTTTATATCAATGGTGATATGATATTTTATTTCAACCATTGACAACACGAACTATATGACTTACCGAATGCTTTTGGATTGCATACTGCTCATGTCTCTATTTAAAATGGGAGTAATTTCACAATTATAGAATCAGAAATATGATATTATTCAAACTTAATATGAAATTTGCATGTATGTATTCGTAATACGTAATCTACAGATGCGTAAGCTACAGTTTTTGATATATAAATCTACAGTAGGGTTCACTACAAATAGTCTCACTATTGTACTATCTTTGCTAAGTATACAAGCTTGTAAATATTTATATGGACAAAATTCAAGTAAATAATTAGTATATATTCATTTCTACTATACAAGCGAAATATGTGCTGGAAAAGGGATTCATTACTCATATTCTAATTTCCTTCTCCTTCTTGGCTATTCAGCAACTCCTGTGTATGTGTGTGCGAACGACTCTTGTGCTTTTTCAATTCAAAATTCCATCGATACTCCAATCCGCAAACGTCACAGTAAAAGGGTTTCTCTTTTGTGTGAACTAACATGTGAGTTTGAAAGTTTTGGAAGAGCGATAACCCTTTTTGACAAATGATGAGACACTGATGTGGCTTCTCCTTAGAATGAACTATCATGTGTCGTCGTAAACTGTCAGAGTGCGCAAAGGTTTTGTTGCATATTTCGCATTTGAAGGGTCGGCTGCCGTTGTGAATTCGAGCGTGCTGATACAAATTACTAGAGTCATAAAATGATTGTACACTTGAAAGGCCTTTCGTTTGTATGGATCCGCATATGATGCTCCAGACTGGTTTGCCTTTCCGCACAGTTGACACTGGAAGGACTTGCTTGCCGTGTGAGTGTCACGAACGTGTTGACGTAGCTCGCCTGATTTAAAAAAATTCTTGGTGCATATCTCGCAAGAAAACAATTTTTTAGCCTTGGCATGAACCCGCAAGTAATGCTGCTTCAGGCTATTACTTCGTGTGAAACTTTTCTTACAAATGGTGCAGCGGTAAGGTTTCTCTGCAGTGTGAGTCATCATATGTGAGCGGAAACCTCCCTTGTAGGAAAACGTCTGTAGACAGATCGTACACTGGTAGAGCCTTTCCTTGGTATGGACGCGAAGATGAATTTTCAAAGTGGAATGGCGTCCAAAAGATTTTTGGCATTTGTCGCATGAGAAGGGCTTATCACCTGTGTGGCATCTCATATGTCCTTTTAAAGTACATTGTTCAGCGAATCTCCTGTTACAAACTGGGCAAATGCATGGCTTCTCACCGGAATGAGTACGCAAATAAATTTGAAGTCCGTTTGAACTTGCAACATATTTATTACAAATGCTACACCTAAATCAGTCATTTCTGGATGCAACTTTCTTGCTATTAACTAAAGTGCTTCCATTCTTGGCGAGTGTCCCTTTGGTGCCGACATGATTGCTTTCCCGCATTCCATTGTGATTTGATTTGTACAGGACTGCTGTTGCTACGGAGCCCGTACTTTTTGTAGCCGCAAACCTGTGTCTCCCCAATATGGTCCAGTATATGACGGTGAAGTTGGTGCTCACTAGAAAATTATTCAAAACAGAATACGCAGCTGCCTCCAGGTTGTCCCACAATCCAAGGACCCCCTTGTGTATGAACTTTCTTCATTTCTCGATCTATTGTGTATCCTCTGAAAAATAAAATTATTATTAATATTACGCATTTTCATTATTTATTAAAAGGGAAGCTTCTTAAATTGATTCGTATGTCTCAAATTATGATTATACTACCAATTTACCTATTACATGTCCGATTCGTAGGGTTTGAACTAAAGTTTTAAATTTTAGGAGGTTTATACAGGCAGAATGTGATTTTTCGGTTTTGAATTTTTAGTGAATGAAGAACGAATCTACATTATGATTATGTTTAATATAATGCTGATAAGGTAAAGTTCCCCCAATGGAAGCGATTTCAAGCTCGACAAGTTTACTGTAATGCAGCAGAATCAACACTGGAGCTACAAGCCCCTGGTTTGGTTACATGATTCCACAGCTTAAAAAAGAAGCATTTGAGCGTGTGTTGTTATATATCCTTTTTAAATTCCCATTTCCCCCTTTTCACTGCATACTACCTTGAAGGGGACCGGAAGAGTCCTTTCAAAATATATTTTGAACCTTGACGTACCTTTACATTGGGTACTCAAAGTAGCACGGCGTTATCATGTATTGACCTTAATGATGTCCTTGCTAAAACCTGTAAGCCTATTAAAAACAGAAGCCAAGGGAGGCAGTTGGGTATTTACACTTGTGAAATAGTGAATACGCTTTGGCTTTGTAGCCATATGGTCAGATTAAATATTTACTTCATACTAGTCTGATAGAAGTCTCAGGTAGTCATGTCCCTCCCTCTCGTAAATGAAAAAGAAGACAAGTCATTCTTTCGCGGACTATGTCGACATTTACTGTGGACTTAAAGGAAGGAAAACGAGGGAAATTTTCTTACTTTTGCCGTCACACAAACCATCAACTATTGCAGTGTGTATGCTATACGTACTCGTCAAAGTTATCGCATTTATTATTACATGTAACAGGTACCTAAAAGTAAAAGTCACAATATACTACGCTACGAGTAATAAATCAGCACAAGCAATCAAGCAAATGCCATACCAATGGAAATACCTATTCTACCTTTTACTTTACAACCAAATTCAGGAGTGCACGTGTGTATGGATAGCGATGAAATTGAGAATTTACACAAAGAGGGTTCCTGTTCTCACCCGTAATCCTGTCAAAAGAATGGAGTGTAAGTCACAATTAAAAGAAAAACTACCTATGTAGCTAGTTTGAATTTTTCACAACTAAAATAAGCTGACATCCGAATTTCCCAATAATACGGTGTTTCGTTCAGCATGAGAACAAAATCCTTTACACAAACCTAGTCCGTCTTTGAGCTTCATTCTATACTGCTCTTCTTGTGTCTGCCTAGTCGGAGTCGGTCGGTAGGGATCAGATTTGTTAGGAGAAATCTGGCCCGGAGCAATGAGACAACATCAGAATGAATAAATAATCAATACGTTGAAGGAATTGACGAAATTGGCTCAGCACAGGTTTACATGGCATTGCTTCTCCACTTCTAATGACTTCATTCCAAATCCCTCCATTTCAATATCGCTAATCAAGTGTGGGATAGGAGAGAAAATGTGATATTATGTGCTCAGTGTTCAACAGCTAGCCCACATTCTCCGTGAGATTTATATTGAGAGAGGAAGAGTAGTATTGTGATACAAGCCATTGGGCAGAGTAATCGTGCACATTGAATAACTCTGTCGGACTTTCCGTGTTCCCATTATTACTAATATATTGTTCAGATGGCAATTTCTGATTTTAGAAATTGGCTATAGTTCAACAAGCGGCGGATTATAACTTGATAAAGATCCCGTGTAGAACTTTACATCAATTTCGTTTAGCTTCTAGTTTCACGCAATTAAATGGCAAAGAGAGCTAAGGTTTCACACATCCCGAGCTCATCCAATAGGGAAGAAAATGTCGACTCCAAACTTTTTTTTCAAAATGCTGCAGTAATGCCGGATTTGGTAAGTTTGCATGACATGCGTTTTACTTATAAAATAAAAACGAGGCATGAAATCGTTCAGAAATTTCTGAAGTATGTGTGGAATTGTTTTGCAAAGGTGGCGGACAACATTTTTAAATATTGCAACTGGGAAACCCTGAGCAGCTGTCGATTAGTGTGCAAAAACTGGTATCGGCTATCCCTTCCAGGGTGGCTTGAAGCCATATATGCAGCTGTTGCCAGAAAATGCGGAAAGGTCGGGGGTCCCCATTGCCACCTTTCTACAAAAATGCACTCCCAGAAACATGAAACTTGAAGGCCCATATTTGATTGGTGGATTGCGGCAATACAAACACTTCAGTTTAAAAGGTTTCTCAGCTAACGAAAACACTCAGAAACTGTTGACCACATTCCTGAAAAGGTTTGGAGGAAATGTAACCCAATTGGAACTGAAGGATTTTACATTTGAGGACGAGTCCGCTACGTGCAAAGCCCTCATCGGAAACATTTTGTTCTCCAAATTTACTCCCAACTTGCAGTCGCTGGTAGCATCCATTTCATGTGAAGACCTAAAATGCCTCGAGATGCCCAACTCCAGTCGCAATGCTCCGCTCAAAGAGAAGCTGACTACATTGAAAATCACTGCTTTGCCACGGGATATGTTTTCTATTGATTGGATTGATCTATTGAGTCAGTATCCCAATATCAAGGTATCTTGAATCTTGATTGACCCTTTCTCGATTTTAAGCTATTCTTAAATACATTATTTAAATTGAAAGAATCATTTGTTTCTTTTTGCTGACTTTGGAATTTGGGAGTGCACAACTTTTATAAATTCCAAATGGATCGGGTACTGCAGGCTATTTCCAGATTTCAACCATCCATTATATCGCTTGAGATAGAGTAAGTAATCTAATCGTAAGATGGTTTAAGATAACTATGGGAACATTGTTGCTGATCATCACACTTTGGTAAACAGGGAGGAAGAACCTTCTTGCCGACCACGTAATCACGTCGATTATGAGTTTCCTGCCTTGAACTCCCTCGACAAACTTTCACTCTTGGGGCATCCAGTAGCACATCTAGCGATATTTGAGGGTTTTCCGAATTTGACCAACCTCGTCCTACAAGCCTACTCCTACCTTGGAGTCACTAGAAGTTCGGATCGGAGATCAAACTACCACAAACTAGTAGCAGGAGTTCCAGAAATCCCAGTGATTGCAGGAGGAGGATTCAGGCTAAACCACCTCACCACTTTCGACTGTAATTATGAAGGGTGGACAACCCGCGACTTTGAATTATTAGCTCAGTTTATGCCAAACGTGATCAGGCTAGGCTTGCGCCTCACCAAGCACACATTTCGGGCCATTTGTTCGCATTGGGCTCATTTGGAGGAGCTAGCTGTGCTGGGTGGCAGGGTGGATGAGCAGGCCATCACAGGGATATCCAAGTATGGGGTACTTTCAAGGAATGAGGAAAACATAACTAAGCTGCAAGGTGTGTGCCTACTAATAAGTAAGATTGTTGCAAGCAAACCATCTCTGTGAGGAGTATTAAAGGTGTGTTTTATCATTTATGTTTATATAGGATTAAAATCCTTTAAAATGAAGCGCGATCCCAATCGTCCCCACGCTTTTTACCCCAAGTTTACTTTGACCTGTGTGTTTTTTGGGTTTCTGCAATTGCCACTTTTGAAGGAGCTAGAGCTACTAATATCCCGCGAGGTTAGCTATTTGAATATTATCTTAAAAGTGTGCTGAAAAACAAGTTGTTTTTAATTATTGTATGCTCTGCTTTTAGAATTATAACGCTGCATCACAAGCCATTCAGACGTATCTTCCGTTTGCCAAGCTAACGCCTGAATTTCACTGATGCGATAACAAGTCCCATCTCACCGTTACTGAAATCTTTTTTGGGGTAGACACACTTCAGGAGAAGACTACTACATGAATCGCCCTTTGAGCGATTCTTCAATTCGTCCACACTTGATTCAATACTTTTATAATGCAATTTAAACCATTTTGTAAAATTGATTCCATTCATACATCTCAATGTTTCAAATCAAATTTTTAAAATTTGCTTCTGGAGTTTATTTAAATGTCTACATTCATGTATGTATTTTAAATAATTGTGTAAAAATTGCAAGTGCTAATCAATAAAATTAAAGTGATCAATTAATTAATTAATGTTTTATTTCGTATGATCCCTACTATTTCCTTTTATTAAAGGAAATGCCCATGTCGGTAAGTAAATACACCAGAAAATTTTACGATACTTTAAGAACGAAATATTGATTCAAAAAAACTGGCCATGAGCTCGGTTTAATTATTAGCATGTATTCGTTTTATAATGCATGATCAAATGCGCCCTATTATTTTTGGCCCTTTATCCCTTTGACTTGACTTGGGATTGTTAAACCATCTCTTTGTGGGGATTTTTAATTTATCACTATTTCGATATTCCAGTCCGCAAATGTTACAGTAAAATGGTATCTCATTTGTGTGAACTCTCATCTAAGTGAGTTTGCAAATTGTGGTATAGTGAGAACACTTTGTCGCAAATGAGACACTGATGTGGCTTCTCTTTAGCGTGGACCCTCATGTGTCGACATAAACGTGAGAGTGCTTAATCTTCACAGATGGCACACTTGAAAGGTCTTTCGTTGGTATGGATCCAAATATACGGTGCTCCGATCCGCTTACCGTTCATACGCCATTCGGACGGAACAGTTGAACAGTTTTGGTCTATGTGAAATATTTGGGTGTTAAAGGATTAAGACACTCAAAGCAAAGAGTTCCATGTCCCTCTGATTCAATAAATGAAAAAAAAAGGAAGAACGAGTTTCTCAGCTCACCTTTATATTAGAACTCAAAAAAATAATTTATGTATTGTCCTGAATGGTGTTGTGTATGTGCTGAAGCCAGTAAGCGGATTAGAAACAAAGCCAAAGGGGAAATTTTATTTAGTTTCTCTGGTTTGTGAAATAGTGAATAGGCACCAAGTCTAGATATTATTTGGACGAAGATAAATTCTAAATAACCATGTTCTTATATGAAGGAAGCCTACCTACCTGACCCTTGTTTCTTGAAATGAAAGTCAAAAACAAGGTATTCAGCTGCATATTATTTGAAATTTTTGTGAGTCTTTACTAGACTCTCGGTGTGTCCGGCACGTCGTAGACCATATGATATGTCAACCATGGAATAATAAAAAAAAGAAATACCGCTGACTTGAGACACCTATGTCACTTATATCAATATTTAAGCTGCCAGTACCGTAGCTTCCACTGCAAAACTACGATTACAAATAAAAATGTCGATAAAAGGATTTGCGTAGATTTAGGTAAAGGCTAACTAGATTTCACAGTTAATAATGTACTTCTTGGTAAGTAAGGAAAGTACAACATTTTTGTCTCACTATTTTTAAGATGTGAACCATAAATAAACCACATCCCACATGCCGCATGTGGACTACAAGGACATGTACCTTAAAAGGTATTATTGCATGCTGGGAACTAAACCCTCTACATATCCAGGTGGATTAGTGATGATCCCTTTTCTTCGATGTCTTTGCATGGAGTGATAGGGATCCAACTTGGGATGAGACAAAGAAATGACGAAGAGCATCCAGGTAACATAATCACATGAAGTCTTGTCTACTGGCAAGTTTGTCGTGTACACGATTCCCCAGCACACACACATCCACACAAAATGAATCCCCTTCATATCATGGTCCCGAAGGAGAGTAGCATCAGCATTTTCAAGTCATTTGGTTAGTCTGCTAGTGAACATTGGCTTGACACGTTCTCGTCGCTCGTACTGGCTTTGCGTTGGCTTTCTCGACTGAACCCATGTGTCGACATTGCTTTTAAAACAATAAATATACTCATCGGATTCCCATTTTCAATTTTGGAAATAGACTAAACACCAAAATAAAGAAGTTTTACTAAATATTTGTCCAAAATTCTTGCGTACAACAAGATTTCAGTTGGCGGTAGTTTTCACACTTTAATATGGCGAAGAAAACTAAAATTACTCGCAACAGTTCCAGCACATCCAACACGGAGGAGCTCAACCCCAACCTGTTTGGAGAGACTCCAGTAATGCCGGATTTGGTAAGTTTAAAACTCGTTTAGCATTCACCAGTCAAATCAGTTAACTGGAACTGTAATCTTGCAGAAAAGGTTTTGGAATGACATGATTTTGTTTTACCGAGGTTGTGGACAATATTTTCAAATTTTGCGACAAGAACACGCTGAGCACCTGCCGGCTAGTGTGCAAAAATTGGTGCCGGCTTTCCCTTCCGGCATGGCTTGAGTCTGCGCCTCAAATCCGGCTAATGCCAACGAAGCTCCGGAAATCTAAGTCAGTCGTCTCCATTTCCACGTTCCTACAATCACCCGTTGCAGGGACACCTGCTGAGCTCTCGAGTCCATTCTTAAACGGTGAATTGCGGAAATACAAAAACTACAGTTTGGAGAACTTCCGAAATCGCAAGATACAGCGGGTACAGTTGACCGCCTTCATGGAAAGGTTTGGAGGCAACATTAGCAACTTGGAACTGAAGGATTTTTATTTGGGCAACAGAGCCATTTTCCGAAATATCCTGTGCTCCAAATACACGCCAAACTTGAAAACATTGAAAGTGCCCATTTGGTATTGGAATGCATATTAATCCTCCCACCACCACCACGATCAATAAAAACCTGACCACCTTGAGCCTCAGCATTACTGGCACTGGAAATCCTCGGGAAGAAGAGCAGTTTCCTTTTGAATGGTTTGAACTATTCAGTTACTATTCCAATCTTCAGGTATTTTATAACACATTTCAGCGATAACTCAAGTTCCAGAAATTCAAATTTGTTAACTTAAAGAATTACTTATGTGGTTTATATATTTATGCTAGGCTTTGGAGTTGAGATGCGTACGCAAAGACGAAGTGATTAGTGTCATGCAGGCAGTTTCAAAATGTCGACTAGCCATTAAATCCTTGCTCTTAACTATTGAGTAAGTTAATAAAAACTTTTTTGAGTTCTTTGCAAAGCTCTATCTGATTTAATCCTTATATGATATTATTACCACTATATCGAAAACAGATATGATGATGATCACCCGTCTCCTTATCATGACGAACGGCAGCTTCCCGCTTTGGACTCGCTTGAGAGCCTCTCCTTCAAAGGGAACCCACTCAAAAGTCTGGACATTTTGGAGAGTTTTCCGAACATGACGATTCTCACCCTTCAAACCTGGTTTGACATCGTCGATGAAACTCCAGAAATCCCAATAGGTTTTTCGCTAAACCATCTCACCACGTTTTCCTGCAATTACTACAACTGGACAACGGGTGACATTGGTTTGTTGGCCCGGTTTATGCCAAACGTGACTAAACTTAGAATTCGCCTCACCGACGACACATTTCGGGCCATTTGTGGGCACTGGGCTCAGTTGGAGGAGCTGACTGTGCTCCTTGTTATGGAAAGCATGCTGAGCGAGGAGGCCATCACGGGGATTTCCTTGGTGAACAAGAAGTGTTCTCGGAATGAGGACAACATTACCAAGCTTCAAGGTAGTGGGGTAAATGAAGTTTGATGGAAACTACCATATTGAGAAATTAAAAAGAAAGATGAAACGGATATATGCTTATGTATTTGTAGGATTAAAATCATTCAAAATGCAAAAGTTCTTTAGAAGTCGACAATCAATATACCCCAGACTCACTTCCAACTGCGTCTTTTTTGGGTTCCTTCGTTTGCCACTTTTGAGGGAGCTGAAGTTGGTGTCTCCCTGGGTTAGTTGGTTTTAAATAAATTTCACTTGCTGAATAAAACTGCTTAAAAATGACTCAATGTTTGGCTTGCAGACCTCAAAGGATGTGTTAGAAGTTATTCAGACGCATCTTCCCTTTGCCGAGCTTACCATTAGCAAGGTTCCGTCGGGTTGCAGCGCTCAGCCAGAATCGTACCGATCAGCCCGTATGATTGCTTCAAGCTTCAGTGTCAAGCGGATGGCCTACGACAGAAACAGGAATCAATAAGCTGTCGCAGTTGGGTCACAAATTGGGAACGTTAGTGAGATGGAATATTTTTTTTTTGAATTTGATTGATTTCTAGATTTTCAAATAAAAGTTTAAGAAGTACTCTTCTTTGTGTAAATTTGAAAAATAAATATGCTTGTAAAGCATTTAAGAAGCCGGAGTGGGAAAATTCCACGTCAAGGCATTCCTCATAAGTAATTGTGTAAGACTAACTAAGACTTGTCGTAAGTAAATAGTGCAGCTTATAATTCTATGTTGAAAATCAATAATTTTATTTATTTTGGTCAGGTCATCGTCTCACTCCTTCTGCTTGACATGGCCTTTTGTCATAATTGAAAACCGGAATTACTAGCATGATTCAGATTCCCCATGCACCCATTCTCGTTGACAGAATTTTGTATTATTATTTGTGATATTGCATTATTCTGGATTAACATTTGACCTCGGAGGCCTATGTCAACTTGTTTAACTCTTCTCCTTTGTCTTTTTCATTTATCCAATTGTCGAAATCCACATTTTGTCATTTTGACATCAAGTTCTTCACTTTGTTTTTAGTTTGGCGACAATCGAACTTCGGAGCTGTCGTGCGCATAGGCAGATATTCAAATACATGGCACAGACATTTCATTTACCCGCTCCCCTTGTCTTTTTGTCAACGACCAAGTTTTAATTGAGCATTAGCGAAACTGGTGGATTTAATTTATTGCATCCCCCAATCAAACCTTGCTGCTCATGATGCTCTATTTTTCTCGGGGTTTTATATGATTTGCAGGGATGGTTTCATAGAGATTGTTTGTCCTATTTACTGGTAATAATGTATGTGTTATTTATGATTGCCATGATTTATTAAGCTTTCTCTTTTAAGGCGTCCCGGGCGGGATATGATTTGAAACTGCTTATTACTCACGTATTTATTTTTTCTAATTGGAGTAGTTTGATAATTATAGAGTCAGAAATTTATAGATTTATTTATTTCAAAAGCTACCGTAAGTATTATGTAGTAGTTTTATTCCACAGTTTTGATTGCTACAAACTAATCTCCCTATTTGCGGGTAGTGCTTTTTGTGTTAAAAATATAAGCCTGTAGATAAAAATATCGATAGGATATAATTCAACTAAATAATTAATACAATCCTTAGTCTAAAAAAAACCATAAAACCTGTTCGATTACAACTACTGAGTCATTAAGTCATTATATTATTATTATTATTCACATTCTAATTTTAGTAATTGTAAGACAAGCTTAATTCTTAACCACTAAGTATAAGATTTTGATTGCCTCATCAAAATGAAATCAATTTGAAACTATTGGAAGGATAATATGTAGTTCTGCTTCCAGGCTACTAAGCAACCTCTATGTGAGAACGACCCTTGTGATTTTTTAATTCACCACCACTGTATCGATATTCCAGTCCGCAAATGTCACAGTAAAAGGGTTTCTCTTTTGTGTGAGCTAAAATGTGATTTTGCAAGTTTTGGAAGAGCGAAAACCCCATTTCACAAATGAGACACTGATGTTGTGGTCTCTCGTCAGTGTGGACTCCCCTGTGTCGACTTAAATTTTGAGAATACCTCAATGTTTCGCATTTGAAAGCTCGGATGTCACTGTGACGTCGTGCGTGATGATGCAAATTACTGGAGTTATGAAATGACCTCCCTTTTCAAATATCCATGTTCCGCGAATCTCTTGTTACAAACTTGGCAGATGATTGGCTTCTCGCAGGGAATGTGTACGCAAATGATTTTTAAGTCCTCTGGAACTTGCAATAATATTATTCTTATTGCAAATGCTGCACTTAAAACGAGCATTTCTGGAGACTACTTCCTTGCTATTTACTAAGGCGCTACCATGCTTGCAGAGTTTCCCCTCGGTGCACACATAATTATTATTATTGCTTTTCCGCATTCCATTGTTGTGGTTTGATTCGTGCCGGACTGCTATTGTTGAGCCTGAAGGTTTCCTTGTAGCCGGTCTTCCCAATGCAACCCGTTTCTCTCCGATATGGTTCAATATATGATGCAAAAGTTTGTGTTCACTGGAATATGATTTCAAACAGAGCACGCAGCTGCTGCCTCGAATTTTCTCGTACCAGCTACCAGGTCGCTTTTGAACTTTCTCCATTTCTCAATGCTGTGCTAGTATTGGTCCATTTGCAAGAATATATATATATATATATTAATCAAGGTGGCAGGGAGGTTCAAATTGATTTGATTTGAACTTGTATAAAATATAATACTTACCAGTTAAATGTCCGAGCCGTAGGGATTGAACAAGAGTTTTAAATTTTACAAAGTTTACAGAAGTATAATATTATTTTATACTTCTTGAATTTTTGGTGAAGGAAAACGGAAGGTCTTAAAATATTGCTTTGTTGATAGTAAATATTCTGTTGATCAAGTACCCATCATCGGCAAGAGTTTCAAGTTGTGGAAGTTCACTGTAATGCAGCAGAATCCACACTGGAGCTTCAACCACCTGGTTTTGTTTTATTCTACAGCGTACAAACGTGTTGTTAAGAACATTTCAAAAAGGATTCTCATTTCCCCCTGCTCACCTGCTCACATGCATAATACCTCGAAGCTTGAGACCCAATAATCCTTTGAAAATATATTGTAAACCTTTTTTGTATGTGCATGAATGAATACTAGGAAAAGGATAATGTCGTTGTTGTTGTAGGTTTACTAGTGTATTATGGAATGAATATTTTCTCGCGGATGCCGGTTTAAGACATCATTTTTTTAAAAAAGGATTAAGGCACAGCTGTGTCGTTCAGGGCCACCATGCACCATATGTTGCTCAAACCTGCAAGCCGAGTAACAAACATGAAGCCAAGGAGGGTAGTTGGGTATTTTCACACTTGTGAAATAGTGAATATTATACTTTATGGGCATTAGGTCAGAATAGAGACTTCATTCGAGTCTGACTGATGGAAAGCCATATCCCTTCCTCTCGTTAAAGGAAAATGAGAAACAAGCCATTCTTTTTCCGTATTATGTCGGCATTTGGCCGATCTCTTAAAGGAAGGAAAACAAGGCGCATACACGCCAAAACATAAATCCATAACTGAGATTCTTTACATTTACTGGGCCACCCTCTCTTGTAACAACACGAGTTCTAGCCCAACACAAGCAGGCAAGCAAAAACTAATAATGACCTTGGAAGGAGTATACCTTTTTTACTTTGCCAAACCAAATTTGCAGGACCTATGTGTAGGTATATAAGAACAGTGATGAATGACATGAAAACCAAACAAAAAAGGTTCCCAACCGTAATCCTTCCCAAAGAATGGAGTGAAGTACACCAGTGGAAGGAAACTACCTCTAGTTTATCCGTTTTTCTACACAACAAAAATGAGCTACCGGCTGAAATTCCCAATAACGCAGTATTTCTCAACAAGAAGTCAGCAAATGCTTTGTGTACGTAGGGATTAGTGAAGCTTCACCATTTCTGGTTTCTGGTCTCTCTGCCTTCTGGTGGAGTGGAGCGACAGGGATCAACAACTTGTTCCCGGACAAAGAAAAAAAGTCGAGTACATATTTAGATAGACACATTCAGAGCCAGACTTCATTCACGTGTATATACCGAAATGGATGAAAAGGTAGATGAAAAGGAGAATTTACTAGAACGTTACCAGTGACTACTCGTCAACCACTTTGTCCGGCCGAGTCATCGA
>JAANSN010003611.1:0-17894 GCA_036850665.1 Dicranocentrus wangi | reverse complement strand
ACGCCTCCATGAGGTCGTCCTTGTAAATGCATTGTCTTTTTCATTCCACTTTTGCTCACTTGGGAATACGCACTGTTTAATGTGCAATGCATCCACTCAATTTTAAACTCATATTAAGCAACTCATGTTTTCATTTTTCATTCCATTCAAGGAATCACACAATACCACATCTTCCTCATAACTCATCATTCGTTTGGATTTTCCACATTCTATATTATGGAAACTAGTGTGTACATTAAACATTTCTCACCGGCACACTTTTCACATCCAGGTCGCCAGCTTATATGGCTTAACATTATTTGCTCAAAAACAAGTGATATTCATTTGGAGCAAAAGTTCACAAAACTCAATTAATGATCAAACAACCCTGCACACGAAAATGCCTGGGGATTAAAGAGATCAAAGCCAAAGATATTTTATAAGCCAGTGAAAATACCAAATCCACGTCAGCTACCCCCATCAAAATCTTCGGTTATATGATATTCCACACTACACGCGTATTTGACGTGTTGTAATCGGGAACCTCTCCACCATTTGCTCAACTGCAGACCTCGAAATTACAGTCAAGTGCGGTTTATGTTCTCGTTTAAAAGTATGATGTCAAAGTGCTGTCTTGTGCTGGTTGTGCTGTCGACCTTCACGGCTCCCAGTCTGTGCGGAAAGAGGACTACTGCCGAAGGGAAATACGGCCTGGGGGAACCCTGCGAATGGGATGCAGAATGTCAGCCAGATGTTGCAAATTCTGTGTGCGGCGAGGGAGGAGATGGAACTAAAATGTGTAGCTGCTCATCTGGCTACTTCCCGGATCCAGCCAATAATGTCAGATGTCTAGAAAAAGCGGGTCTAGGAGGGGACTGCGAGATGGATGCTCAATGTGTCGTTGAACATTCCAGCTGCGCGTCTGTTTGCACCTGTGACCGCTACTACGTCCCGAGTTTAGATAACACAAAATGTCTTCCTAGGTTGGCCTTGGGAGACCAATGTGAAGAGGATCAGCAATGCGACGATATAGGAGGGGTCTGCCAAGGGGACTCTGGCAGTAAGGTATGCACCTGTGCAGCCACCCATGTTCCTAGTGCAGATTTTACCCAATGTCTATGGAAAGCTACCTTTGTTGGAGAGGATTGCTGGGAAACGGCCCAATGTGAGCCGAATCTAGGAGAGTTGAGTGAATGTTCAGACAGCCGTAGCTGCATCTGTGAGAGCGGGTCAGTGCCATCTGAAGATAATAGCAAGTGTGTCAGGCTAGCAGCTCTCATTGGAGAGCCTTGTGCGACCAACGAGGAATGTGTCGGCATCCCCTTGGTGACATCATGGTGCTGTGCATCGTCCCAAACGTGTGAGTGTATGCAGGGTAATGTTGCAT
Source organism: Dicranocentrus wangi (assembly GCA_036850665.1). Taxonomy (NCBI): domain Eukaryota; kingdom Metazoa; phylum Arthropoda; class Collembola; order Entomobryomorpha; family Entomobryidae; genus Dicranocentrus; species Dicranocentrus wangi. Next base: position 16,528 of record JAANSN010003611.1, on the reverse strand, counting down.
CCGGTGCTCTGGACAATTGCCTCATTATCCGACATCAAATCAACGAAAGTTGTGTGGAAAGCGTGCAGTGCAGCTCAGGGCTACTGGGAAATAGTTCGAACTGTATTCTGGGGCTCTGTCAATGTCGGGACGGGTTTCCATATTTTGATGGAAAATGTCGGAAGGCGCCAGCCCTCGGAGAGGTCTACCACAGCGATGAAGAGTGTCAGCTTGAAAATGAGCATTCCTACTGCGCCGCTAATGATGCTACCCACGATTACCGATGCAGCTGCATTCCCGGCGCAGTGGAGACTCCAGAGAGGACTTGCTATTTGACGAGGCTTGGGGATCCTTGTAACACTGATGACGAGTGCGAGTTGGCCATTGAGGGAGCCGTAGAGTGCGACTCTTGTGCTCACGTTTGCTGGTGCAAGTCGGGTCACTTGTCAACTGGGAATTGGTCCAGCTGCATTCCAACGGGTTGCCGGGCTTGATTTGCGTGAGCTTAATAACGTAATGTATATAAAATATTATGTCAAACTTAAAATCAGCATCAACATTTCTTTACAAAATTGCTATCAATTTGTGTTGGTGAAATTGTTGTTAAATAAAATAAGTTTTCAATGAATCAAAAAAAATTATTAGTACGGAATTCCAAAGTATGTATCCTATTACTTGTTTTAGCTAAAAGCTAATTATTATTTCTGATTTCACAAACCTGTAAACTACAAATGCGAGAAGCAATTTTTGGGGGTTCACATCACATGACTTATCTAACCACATCGAGGATTAATTGATAAAACAGAGTTAGTTTAAACGGATTTGTCAAGCTCTTTCATGCTTACCTATCCATAAAATGGCTTAAAATTATTTGTGATGCAAATGAAATACTTATTTATCCATTTGATCATATACTTAAGTTTATTCATTACAGTTTTGGGTGTAGGACCTGCTCAGTGATATTGATAATATACGATAAGCATTTCACACCCAAATGACACAAAAAATTGTACCGTGTTTGCACCCAATTGCGCATTCTACTTTACCATATTATGTCATAGGCTTACATTTTAAATACATTGTAGAACCTTTGTTGTAATTTAATACTAATGTATTGGGTTTCGTGCCGGGCGGCGGGAGGCGGGTTGGAATATTACTCAAGAAGGGAGTATTCCGAATTTCGAATCTGTACAAAGTGTGCCTTGAGGTTTGCAAAAGTTGGCCTGGCTGGAGCCTCGACTTCCCAGCACTTAATCATTTCCTTGAAACTACATCAAGAACATAAAAGAATCACAAAAACATGAAACAAGTTCAATAATTGTGTTTTTAATGTAAACTCATACTCATAATAATAATAATGTTATGGGGGAAAGCCTACATGTCATCAGTGGCAAATTCGGGTTTGCTCATTCGCAGTCCATGTCGGATATCGTTGACAAAGTCCGTACTCCAGGACAACCCCGGGTATGGAACTCCACCTAAATACAATTTTTTTTTTCAATTTCAAAACAATGTCAATCTCAATTTAATTAATTGCTCGCACAAAATGGAGCTTGATTTAGCAACTACATTTTCTCACCCAAACTGAAAATCTCCCAGAGGAGCACCCCGTAACTCCACACATCCGACTTGACACTAAACTCCATCTTGTGCAGACTCTCATACGCCATCCACCTCCACGGCAGGGGCTCCTGGCTTTGCTTCACGTATTTGTTGTACTCGTACAGCTTGCGGGAGAGGCCGAAATCCCCGATTTTGCAAGACATGTGCTGATCCAGAAGGACATTCCTTGCGGACAGGTCACCGTGCACAACCTAAAAATTACAATGAACACATTCATCAAAAATTTCATTTTTTAACTACATCAAATTTAACGTGTTATAATTTCCTCACGTTTTTCTCTCCAATGTAGTCCATCCCACAAGCAATCTCGTATGCAAATCCGACCAACTCTTGAAAGCCTTCAGGACTCATAATAATGGCAATATCATCATCATCAACCTCTTCGGACTTTTCAGGCTTCTGCTTATTCTTCAGATAGGCGATAAGCGAGCCATTTTCACAAAGCTCAGTCGCGATATAAATAATCCCAGCTCGGATTTCCTTGGTATACGCCCCAATGAACCTGACCACGTTGGGGTGGCTCCCCACATGCGACATCACCTTCACCTCGCACAGCATGCTCCGAAAGGAGTCCTTGGAGCACCCATCATGCGGCACTTTGACAGCCACCTGGAATCCTCCCACCTCCGTCTTGTACACTGCTCCGAAATTCCCCATTCCCAGAATGCTTTTAGATTCCATGTTGAATTGACACTTGTCCAGGGAGTATTCCGAGTTGAAACCCAGCCCGAGGTAGACATCATCCGGATTCCCAGCCCGAAGCTCGCGTCCCTCCAAAAACTCCCTTTCCTCCTTGTCCGTCAAAAACTCTTCCCTCTTCCTCCTCCTCAGTTTGAGCAACAACAGGCCGGAAGTGAAAATGAAGCAGAGAGCTATCCCTGAACTTATTCCCACCGCGAGTGGAAAACTTTTCGAGGGCTTTTCGTCCTCCTCCGGTGGAAGTTTCGGTGGTCTCCACGGATCCACATGGATAAAGTCCGACAACTTGTCAAAGTAGACGAGCGGATTCGCCAGGTCCGTATAATTCTCCACGTACCACCACCCACTCTCTCCAAGTCCCCAGGGGTCGTCGTCCACAGTTGGAAACAGAATGTAGTTCAACTTGTACGCCTTGGAGAAGCTAACAATGTCCTTCCAATACGAGAGCAGTTGTGAAGGTATCTCGTGATGAACCTCCGTGGAGGGGTAGGTGTGCAACCGGAAGTAGAGTTCTAACGCCGGGACCTCCTTGCTCAACACTTTCTTCACGGCCAAGTGAGTGTCCAGAAAGTTGGTAACGTAGCCGGAATTCATGTGATTGTCCGCTTCCTTCCGGGCCTCGTTGCAAATCAAGTAGTTCAACTTTGAGATTACTTTCTCCACCACCTCCGCACTCGAGGTGGATAACAGAGAGCGGCAGTGTTCCAGAGTCAGCCCGATCTCAAACCCGGTTGATCCAACTTGTTCTAAAGCCTGAGTCAGGTTATACAAATCGGAGTCGTTCCAATTAGAAATGTGAATCCCGGCTATTTTTAAAGCTTCTTTGTTCACCCTATTCTCATTCAGCGAATTTCTCATTTTCGCTACCACCTCTACCACCCTGGGCCCAAAGTGACTGAACGGGATTTGAATGACTAAAGTGGATTTGTTGTTTCCAATTGAGCCAGAGTCAACCAACTGGGATAGGAATTCGGATGACAAGCTAGCTTCCAGAGTTTCCAAATCCTTCTCGGGATCATTCCCTCCAAGAATTAGCTCCACCCTAGAGAACTCGTGAAGGGAGTGGTGGAGCAGAGTCTGCAGCTCCCTCCTCCCCATGCTCACATTATTCCTCCGGATCCCCATGTTGACCGAAATTGAGTGGAGCCTCGGATCAAACTGGATCCCATTCCGTTTGACATCCTCCCCCGACGACTGTGTAATACAAGGCTCAACCGGAAATCCTCCCGAGGAGACCATGTCTTCCGGGTAATTCCGCATGGCAAAACTGATCTCCTTGGGATTATCCACGGGAGGGCGGGTCGCGCTCGGAAGCCACCATCCAACATGTCCCTTTAGCGACCCCCACGCGTGTTTCAGGATGATGGGCACTTTGTGAACCGCCGCCCAGTTGGCCATGGCTTCATAGTAGTGATTCATTGCGAGGCTGACCTTGTCGCAGTAGGCATTCGGGAAGGTTTTCAAATAGTACTCGGTGGTATGATGGGGCTCCAAGTCGACCCGCAAAATGACCTCGTTGACGATGAGAGGAACCGCTTCTTGAAGGAGGCGGAGTCTTGCAAAATTGATCAAATCCAGTTGGTTCTGGATGTGGAGCATGAAGTGCATGTAGGAGAAGCCGTGAGCCCGGATTTCCGCGTAGGACAGTTGGAACTGCCAGAGGACGCTGGAAATAATTCTGTGGGATTTGGTATGCAGGTGGTGGCAGGAGTTTTTGGTGTGCTCCACCAGATTGAGGTTTGGGTTGACGGATTTAAGAGGGCCGAAACGGATCCAGCATCCCATTATTGACGTGTGTGGTGAGCTTGAAAATGCTTGACGAGCTGAAAACATGGGGTCAAATTTACCTTCGAGAAAGACCGTGGAAAGTGGGAGGTGGGCCTTTCTGATGTGATTGACAAGTGCTTCAACCGCCCCCTCATGATTGCTTTGCGAGGATGGAACCAGGAGATTAATACTATTCAGTGGATAGTTTGTTCCAATCTGGGAAAGCTTTGCTTGTTGGAGGCACTTCATCGAGGAAGTAATCCCTCCTTCAAAAGCAACCCTCCCAAAAGTGGACTTTAGGAGGGGCAATATGCTCGGGAGGAAATGGGCGCACTCATATTCCGGAATCCCTCCAATTTGTACAATCGGAATGACGGCTTTAGACGCGTTGGTCAGATTATAAGGACCTCCACGCAACTCGTCGACGACTCCAACACAGGAAGATTGCTCAAGTAAAACCGGTTTCCCACCCAAGCCACTCGCCCATCGCACAGCGTAAGCCCGAGTTAACTGCGCAGTTTCCAAAAGCGCCCGTTTGAGCCCAGGGTGCATAATAGCAGGATCGTTGTCGAGGGGTTGCGTTCCAAAGTAGAAAATGGGCTGGAAGTTGCGTCTGAGAGCGACAAAAAAGAATTCCGTCGTGAGACCAGCAGAGGATCCCTCCTTTGGCTTCAAATAGAGCTCCAAACTCCGCATGAAATCTTGGAAGAGTCCAAAGGAGACCGGGAACACGGAATAGCTTCCCAACTCTGTGTCCACCACAAAGGTCGAGATACGGGTGTAGACGAAGGTGTTGTGGAGCTGGCTACAGCTTCCGGAAATTAAGCGGGAGTAGTAAATGGCTATTTTGTAGGCGCCGGTGGACCTGAGTGCCAGTTTGAGGGTCATTAACAGAGTGGTTAAATCTTGACAGGATTTTTTCTCTGATATGTCCAACATGAATTGGAAGAAGGTGTCGTTAGGATTTTGGGAGTTGGAACCAAAGATTTGATTGAATTCCACGAACGCCTCCAGTTGCTCCATGTCTTGAGGTCTAAAATGAGATATTTGAAGATGTAGCCGAGCACTCATTTTATTTTACTACTCGAGTGAACAATATATTTTTGCTTGTCACCGGAAGGATACAAAAATGTTAGGTCGGCGGGACTCCACAGACTCCATCTTTGGCTTCAGTAGCTTTGCCAGTCTGGTCGGAAATGTTTTCTGGGAATTTTTTGCTTCTCGGAAAGTGCTGCCTGCAATGTTGAATTAGATTTTGGAAGCCAATTATCTCTCATTTTAGATTCCTTTTTTAAATCTTTTTTTTTGTGTGGAATTACCCAAAGTGTAGACCAACATGTGCTCTTCTTGCGCTCCTCTCGAATCTAGAATTCCTTGGAGCAACTCTCCACAACTGGATGAGTTTCCTTCCGTGATTGCACTGTCCAACAGACGCGTGACGCCAAAGCTTATCGGATAATTGAAGGAGTCAGGCTCAGCTTCACTAGTCCTACGTGGTGGAGCCAGAATTAGGAGAGTTGCTAGCAGTGCCAATATTAACTGCAGTATGACTCCCATGATGAACGTTTTATTTTGTAGAGTTAGGAATAAATTTAAACATTTTTTTATTTAGTCCTGTGTGTCCCTTCTTAATGCATCCATTTAATACGCACAAGTATCTGGCTTACTTTAAAAAGCTCTCATAATTTATTTAGCTAATATTTTTATGTATAAAAATAAATAATGCGCAGCTTGGTAGGTAGGTTCCAAAAATAAATATGAAATTATTACAATTCTCCATGTATGTGGTTTACCTTCCTGGTCACCACATCCTGTATAAATGTAGAGGAATAAATAAGTACGATAATACTGATATTTTTATTACAATATTTCTAACTTGGTGCTTTATTTGCACTTATATATTTTTTACGTTAAAATTTTTAAAAACCTACAAGTGTGCTCAGTTACAACGGGATGCTTTCAAAGTGTGACGGAACTTTCATTACTGTTTTTTGGACTTCAGCAGCAACAGGCAATTTGGGCCACGGTTTCCTCTTAAAAATAAAAAAATTTGTTGTGACATCAATTTCAGAATGGGTGTATTTATACGTATAGAGGATGCGGGTTGGGCGGTTGTTAGTTTTTCCTTTTATTGAAGTGTAGAAAATTGGAGAGTAGGGGCAAAACAATGCAAACCACACGACAAAACTCCGGAAAATATTGAAAGCTTTTTACTGTCTGGACAAAAAGAAATGAGGTGTAGGTACGAAGGTACGAACCAGTCGGTTCTGCAGTCCGTTTCCATTGGCACACCTGGATTTAGCTGGCGGGAGGACGGTGAGCATCCTATTGATTAAATATTGACGCAAAAGTAGAGAGTGCTTTCGTGGAGTAATGTTTGCAGAACTGCTGCTGCGCTTGGGGAATCGGCGATAAGAATTCTCGGCTCGTCATAGGTAAATATGGACTCTGAATGCTGAAGTGAAATAATTTGTTACCAAATAATGCATGCATCCCGTTGCGTTCCAGCCACATCCTGGATTTTACCTTACTATGAAGATGGTTAGGAGGATGAAGGGAGTAAAAACATGTTTAGTTTAGCTACGGCTCTGCAATTCCGGTCCGGAAATCATACGTCGTTTATGATTTTTTTATACAATATTTATTCTTATTTCCAATTCAATATATTAAACATTTTTCTACAACAACCATTTCGAAATATTTAATTTTACTCCAAAAGAAAGGGTACTCCATTTACACATAACCGTACATACTTGTAGATCTGTATAATAATAACATGGTCAGCACGTTGTTGAGCTTTCTTGGCTGTGGAGTAAATTGCAAAACATAACTTTAACTTTACTAACATAAGTATTATTATTGTACAATCAGCAACCGCGCACTGCTCCAAAACATGAATAATGCTTCCACATGAATGATTATAATTTAATTATATAGGAGTAAATGTTAATATTCTATTTACAATTAATTACATTGTACTTCATTTTGGGATTTTCATTTGAAAAAAAAATCATGTGGCATTGAAACTACTAAAAAAAACAAAAACGCCTAGAGTTGACTACTAAAACACTACGCAGCTGTTGAAGAGGAGTCAAAAACTTGTTAGTTTTTGCATTTTTTTTAAAAGCTATTTTAAATTGAGTACGATACAAATGGATTCACAAAAATCACAAATACGTTTAACTTGCTCAGATATAAATTTACGAGCATGGCACGGGTCTCTTGAAATCCTTCGTGTGCAACAACACGTGCCCGTGGGTACACAAGTTCCAGATAGTCCGCCTACTCCTATACTCTACTATACTTTTTTGAGATTATCCTTGAACAAAATTAAAACCAAAGCAATTAAACTGTATTTCAAATTTAGACGTAATTTCTTTTAGTTTAGCGCTCGCTTAACAAATAACAAATCATTCATCATAATGTATGCCCACATCCTTTCCTTATGAAATGCATAATGCGAGAGTAACTTACATGAGGAGGTTATCCCTAGGGTGAGCTTGGCTCATTTCATCCTTACAGAATCATTATTACTCGATCGAACATACACGTGTGACATGTGTCAACCTTCGCTGGTCAGAGGCAAATTCCGATCCACAGCTTTGACAAATGTGAGGTTTCTCTTGAACATGACCTAGTATGTGGACGAAAGCATGTTGTGCTCGGTAAAAGGTCATTCCGCAGAACACACATTCATCTTCAAATGAGCAGCTTTGATATGGCTGTTCATTGACGAACGTAATGTGAATCTCCTTTTGCAGTACGAGCATTCAAAGGGTTTCTCTCGGGTGTGGGTTCGCATGTGGTTCTCCAGACCTGATGCAAACAAGAACGTTTTCCCACATATCTCACACCTGTGGGGTTTGACTGGTCTAGCGTGCCGTTTTTTATTCAGGGGATGCTTTAGCTCAGCATGTTTCCTCAATTCATGCCTCCGTCCAAAACTTTTGTTGCTGGTCCTGCACTTATGGTCCGGCCTGACCTTATCGTGAATCACTCTGACATGATTCTCTAGGTTGCCCTTTTGTCCAAATCTTCTTTGGCAGGTGGGGCACCTAAAGGGTTTCTCACCCGTGTGAGTTCTGATGTGATTGACAAGAGTGCCGTGCTGGGAAAATCTCTTTTGACAGATCCGACACTCGTATGGTTTTTCACCAGTGTGACATCGCTCGTGCTGTTTTAAGTGAGCATGCTTCGCAAATGGTTTGTCTGCAAACACTGCATAGGTATCGCTTCTCTCCAGTGTGCACGCTGAGGTGCGTCTTGAGATTTCCAGAGGTAGAAAACTGTTTTTGACAAATGGTACAACTGAAGGGTTTCACTTTGTCGTGTACAGTTTTAACATGGACAGTTAGGTCCCCTGACCGTTTAAGCCGCTGACCGCAGATTGAGCACCTGAAGGGCTTGTCGCCGGTGTGAATTCTCTCATGGGTTTTAAGTTTGCTGTGTACAGCAAACCCTCGGTTACACACAGTGCAGGAGTGGAGCGACTCTCCGATATGTTCTTTGAGGTGGTAGTCCAAGCCAAAATTTGACTCATATGCACGAGAACAAAAAATGCACTCATGATATATTCTCAAGGGATCATGCTTGGGCTTGTGTACGGTAAGGCTTCTCTTTGCGGCAAAGCCTTTCCCACAAACGGAACACTTGAAGGGTTTCTCCTGTGTGTGAACTCTGATATGACACGAGAGACTTTCGGGCCGGCGAAATGTTTTTTCACAAATGTTGCACTTGTGAGTAGTAGCAGCAGGGCGAGATCCTGAAGCTGACTTTGGCATCATTTCGAATGAAATGAAATAATGAAAATGAACGCCACAAAACTGGATGTAATAAAACAAAATGGTTGTAATGAAACTCCAAATATCTTGAAAGTATTTTTATGTACGAAACAAAAAAGTCACTTTCTCGACAACACGCTAAAAATCAAATAGATAGTTCGTCACAGCAGAGAGGTCTTCTTGCAACCATTAATAATATATACTAATTAATAATTCACACTACTTTCAATTCACAAAAGCTTTTACATCACTTTTATAGCTAGAAAGAAAGAAGCGTTGTTCCACACCACACACCAAAATTTCTAAAAGGCATTTCCCTTTTGCACTGAGCTTAGCTAGTCAACTGATAGCGAGTGATGGTATAAGTCTCTCAAGGCAATATGAAATACTAACTTAAGTGAATACGAGAACACAATGAATGACTACTGCAATATTCACTCCTGGCAGCAAGGTGATGATGATGATGATGATGAGCCACAAAGGTATCTCTGGAAGTAGACACAATGCTTTTAATGCAATTGCAGGAGCGTAAAGTGGATGGATGCAGTAAAAGGAAGCTGAATCCTTATAAGCTTACCAACCAGAGCACAATAAACAAGCAAGCCATCATTGTATGATTTTGAAGTACATCTACAACCGCAATAGGTATTAAAGTATGATGTGTAGGATAGCACGCAATATAGAGCTCGAGAGCTCCGTGGTTATATTTCCCTCCAGTTTTCCCCGACCACTCTAACCCGCATCCTATTTTTGATATTATGTGAAATTGCATTGCGAGCTGTACGACCGCATCACTCACATTCACATGATGAGAAGTCCAAAAAAGGGAAAAGGCCGAGGAGCGGCTATTTTACAGGGAATAATATCCCACACATGAAGAAATAGAAAAGTTGTGGCGATGGATGAACTTGTACTGTACTTCAATATAGTACACAACTCCGGCTGCTGCTGGCTGGAAAGATTATATAGAAATCCAGCTTCCCTTTCCTATCCCCTCACTTCATGTTCCATCCATTGCGTTAACAACAGCAAGCTCCCCAATCCTCCCTCTGATGACTACCTGTGTTAGGCAGATGCGTCCGTCCCGTCCGGGGAAAACACCACAAGAGCAATAGCAGTGTGCCAGGATTGATACACAACTTTCTACCTACGTAAAATTTAGTGGATTGTGTTGTGTCCAATCCCAAAAATACTTTGATGGGATATCACATCGCCATATACTGCGTATGGTGTAACAGCAGCAGGCATTGTGATCCCGGATTCATTAGTTGTGTAGGGGTAGATGTACTTCAAAATTTTTACAAAGCCCTGCTTGTTTGTGCTCACTGGAAAAATTATAAAAGGAAACAGGATCCAGCTTCCTTTTTTTCTCTACTATCCTCTCACTTCAAGTTTCTGTCATTGCATTACTGGCAAGCATGTCCCCTGTCCTCCCTCTGACTAATTGTGTACTAGGATTTTGATACATATCTAGCTTACCCAAGTAAATTTTAGTGGATTGTTTCAACATACTTGCTAAATTCCGTATTCATTTAAGTCATTTCATTGCGTTATCCAAAAATGAGTGAGAGATGATGCCACATTAGCCACATGGAGGCAACGATGGTGAAAAACCATTTGGGTACCAACCAGGCATGTCAAGAAGATATTTTTTCAGAAACATGCAGGTCAAGTGTCAAGTCAGTCACATCCACCCACCTCCTAACTCACAAGAGTAAAGAAAAACCTTTCAAGTGAAAATCCATTTTCCCAAGGTGGATGCTCTAACAAGAAAGAGAATCGAAGCAAGTCAGATTAATCAACGATATAAACACGAACCAAACAAGTGCTCCACATGCATGGAACAAAAAACATTATGAAAAAACTAGGATGAACTGATTCGAGAATCATGATTTAATAATGCTTTTGAAATGCATCTGAAATTGTTGCTCAATGCACCCACACACTATTATTGTGATTCATACAGAATTCTAGTGGGGTTCCCTACTGCTGGAGTGTAAAAATAAAGTTGGATCATTGCATTGGTTGTGAAATTGTGTAGGTGTGGAAGTCCGAAATATTACACCAGATTCACAGTGTCTTTTTATTAAAAAAAGGAAAAATAATTCGGTTGTCGGTTTGGAGGAACGCGGAGCAGTCGGCTTTGCACTCCTTTCCCATTGGGACAAGCAATGGCACTGTATTACCTGGGAAGAAGGTTGAAGGGAATCCTATTGATTAGTAGATGATATTGACAAAAGCAAGTGGAATGCTGCTGCCGCGGCGGGTGTGAAAATGAGAATGCTTCTTAGTTGATGAATATTATGTTGGCAGAACGGTGGTGCCTTTAGCGAATAGGTGATAAGAATTATCGGCTCGTCATAGGTTTGGTCCGGATAATATTTTTTTATTATTTGTATTATTTTTTAAACAATTTTTCTTATTTCATATTCAATTTACAAAGCTTTATTTATGAACCTTAGATATACTTAAATTTAAAATAAGTACTTACTTCATTTACACACATCCGTGAGTGTTGTACACAAACACGTAGCACAAAAAAACTTTCCCAACATTTTCAAATATGAAAAACCAAATTTGTAAATCTGTGTTATAATAACATGGTCAGCACGCGCGCGCGCGGCTGAGCAACCTTAGCTATAGAAAATATTGCAAAACATAATCACTTTTTAACTTTACTATTGTACAAACAGCAACGGCGCACTGCTCCTCCAGAACATGAATCATGTTTCCAAAGGAATGATTATAATTTAATTGATTAAAAAGTTTTTGTAAATTGGTAACAAATGGATCCAAAAATACTTTTTTAACTTGTTTACATTATTAATATAAATTTACGAGCACGTCGAGTCTCTGGAACTAACCGTTGCACTTGAACAAACACGGGGGCACAAGTTCCAGATACTCCACCTGTATAGCCGAACTTTAATGTTTAGCTAATAATTACAAAAGTTTTGGTTTATATACATTCCTGCTTGGAATGCTCGCTCCTAGCTGGAAAGTTCCCTTAGGCTACATAATTATTTAATCTATATAGCACAGCGCTACGAAAAACCCAACCCCAAAAAAATATATATTTGTATTTAGTTGCAAGTATTTTGCGTTATTATCCTAATATCCGTACATTATACGTTTATAATTATTATCGAATGCAGCAAAATGATTTTTTTCTTGCATAAACCTTCACCTATTATTATATGCCTAACAGTAACAATATATGTAATAAACTCAAAAATCTCTTGTTAATGGAGTACAATCCATTAAAAGCCCTTCAAGTCAAATTTATGTAACATTATTCAGTAAAAATAACTTACTTCCTCGTCTCCTCACTTTCCCAACTCCCTAGAGAGTCGAATACCTTTTGAGTGTATCCTTCAACAAATCTAAAAAAAACAAAGCAAACCAGAGCAATTAAACAACTTTAAGCAATCCAAATAGCAACAAACATATTATATCGTGATGACAATTTTTTTTACAATGAATACCTTTTTTGCTAATATTAGAATAATATTCTGGAGGACATTTTGATTTAAAATTTGGACTTAAATTCTTATAAATAGTTTGCTCATTTAATTTTTACGAACACTGATCTCTTGAACTTCGAGTATATATAATATACAGGATCGTGGGATCATCCTCCGCCTATAGCCTTTTTAATTTGAGCTAATAACAGTCCAGATCAGGACAGTCGCCCTCTCCGTATTTGATTTAATTAGTCTAAAATGGAGAAATTATTGTCACCTAACTCATCCTGCATTCTTGTTAAATACCTGAATGGAGAGTTAGCAAACAACAAGCAAACAAAAACAACAAATCATTCATCATAATTTCTTGGTCCACATCCTTTCCTTATATATGAAATGCATAATGCGAGAAAGTATTTTACATGAGGTTATCATCCCCAGGGGTGAGCTTGTTGGCTCATTTCATCCTTGCAGAATCCTTATTATTATTCGAACAATCACGTTTGAAATGTGTCAACTTTCGCCGGTTAGAGGGAAATTCCAGTCCACAGCTTTGACAAATGTGATGTTTCTCTTTAGTGTGACCGAGTATGTGGACGAAGAGAGCATGTTGTTCTCGGTAAAACTTCTTTCCACAGAACACGCATTCAGCTGATGACTGTATTTTCAAATGAACAGCTCTGATATGATTCATCATTGACGGCCTCAGCGTGAATCTCTTTTTGCAGTGGTCGCATTCAAAGGGTTTCTCTCGGGTGTGGGTTCGCATGTGGTTCTCCAGATGTGATGCAAACAAGAACGTTTTTCCGCATATCTCACATCTGTGGGGTTTGGCTGGTCTAGCATGATGTGGTTTATTCATCAGGTGCCTTAGCTCAGCATGTCTCCTCAAGTCGTACCTCCGTCGAAAACGTTTGTTGCAGGTCCTGCACTTATGAGGCCTGTGCTTATCGTGAGTCCCTCTTACATGATTCCTTAGGTAGCTCTTGTGTGTAAAAGCCCGTCCGCAGGTGGAGCACCTAAAAGGTGTTTCGCCCGTGTGAGTTCTGATGTGAGCTGCAAGATTGGGGTGCTCGAAAAATCGCTTTTGACAGATCCGACACTCGTGTGGCTTTTCACGAGTGTGACATCGCTCATGCCGTTTTAGGTCACTATGGTGCGCAAATGCCTTGTCGCAAACCCTGCAACTGTATCCCTTCTCTCCAGTGTGGACCCTGAGGTGGGACTTGAGATTTCCAGAACTAGAACACTGTTTTTGACAAATGATGCAGCTGAAGGGTTTCACTTTGTCGTGTACAGTTTTGACATGGACAGTTAGCTCCCCTGGCCGTTTAAACGGCTGACCGCAGATTGAGCACTTGAAGGGCTTGTCGCCGGTGTGAATTCTCTCATGTTTTGTTAGGGTATTAGGTTCAGGGAACCCTTTGTTGCACACAGTGCAAGAGTAGAGCAACTCTCCGATATGTTCTTTGAGGTGGTTGTTTAAGTATAAATTTGAGACATATGCACGAGAGCAAAAAATGCACTGGTAGCGTGCTCTCAGGGGATCATGGGTGGGCTTGTGACTGGCGAGTTGAGCCTTTCTGGCAAAGCCTTTCCGATCAAATGGAACAACTGAAGGGTTTCTCGCCAGTGTGAACTCCTCGAATGTGGCGGCCGAGGTCTCCTTTCCCACTAAATATTTTGTCACAAATGTTGCATTTGTGAGTGGGAGCAGCAGGGCGAGATCCTGAAGCTTTTATTGGCATTTCGAATGAAACGGAATAATGAAAACGAACGCCACAAAACTGAGAGTAATAACAAACGATATTGTACTAACAAAACACAAAACTAGTAATATATAAACAAACAAATCCACACTATTTTCAATTCACAACAGCTTTATGGCATCACTTTTTTGCAGCTAGAAAGCGTTGTTTCACCAGACACCAAAATCTCTATTTGAAAAAGGTATTAACTTCCCTTTCTCTTTAAGCTGGTCACATGAGCGATGGTCTATAAAAGTCTCTCAAAAGGCAATGAAAAAATATCTTACGTGAATACGAGAACACACTGAATGACTACTGCAATATTCATTCCAGGCAGCACGCAGCATGATGATGATCCAGAAAGGTATCTGGATGGAAGTAGACAGTAGAGTAGACACACAATCCATCCATTTTAAAGTTTACTTCAGTTGTGCGTCTATATCTTCACATGCTATTAATTGTACGTCCTCCTTCCTGGCGTGCTTGCCTTTTACACAGGTAGTTATGGAGAGAGCGATGAGGAAACTTTTTGCTGCAGTGTGGATGGATGAAGTAAAGGGAAGCTGGATCCGTATAATGCTTTTCAGCCAGCACAACCCGCCGCCACTTCAATTATTATTAGTAAAGCATGTGTAGGTATAATGGCTCCATGGCTATATTTCCCTCTAGATTTCCCCGACCACTACAACCCACATCGGCTGCATCGCATCCTATTTTTTATATTATGTGAAAATGCATTGCGAGCTGTGCCGTAGTATCATCACTCACATTCACATGAGAAGTCCGAAAAAGGGAAATTTAGCCGATGGGCGGCGGCGGCGGCTCTATCCTATCGGGGACGGGGAATCCTACACATATGTTTTAATAGAAAAGTTGTGGCGACAGATGTACTTCAAAATAAATGTCATACACAAAAAAAGCCGGCTGCTGCTGGCTGGAAAGATTATAAAGATAAACTTCCCTTCTTTCCCTTATACCCTCTCACTTCATGTTTATCCCACTGCATTGATAGCAAGCTCCACATCAATCCTCCCTCTCTGACTACCTGTGTTTAACACATGCGCACGTTGGGAGGGAGTATGGTGATGGATTTATGGATAATGATGAGCGAGAAAGTTATCTGCGATTGGCTACTACAATCCGGACACCAAAGTTTTTACTCGAGTTGTGATGTATGCTGTTGTTGTGTATCCTCCTGACTGACGTGCGTTCCTCATTCCTCTTACATACAGAGGTAGTCAGCGTCAGAGGGTTCGGGAACCTCTTGCTATTTTCGCAATGACAAGAGAATCAAGTGGATGACTGGATAGTAAAGGGAAGCTCTTCTTTTGTCCCTATTATATAAGCTTTCCTGGCAGCGGAACAAGCGGAGGACCCAAATCTATGATTTTCACCGAGTGCATTTGTCGCCACAACTTTTCAACCATAGATATAAACATGTGTAGTATGTAGTATTCCCCGCAACATAGCTCCTTGGGTATATTTATATTATTCCCTTTTAATTTTGACGGACTAGTCGAACCGAACCCCTCTCAATAGCGGAAAATCCTACACGCATCTTCTATATAAAAGTCAAAGTCCATTACGTCCATTGAAATTTAGAAAAAACTGGCAATCTCAGAACATTCGTGACACACGTATTGTTGGCAAGCATCGATTATTTCTATTCACTGAAGAAAAGGGCTCCTTTTTTACGAATTCTTTTTGTATGGGTGAATTACACATTTTAACCCGTTAATTATTTTAAGGAATGCGTAGTTTTGTCAAGTATTTCATTCATTATTATGCATCAAAGGTTTAGTTCTTATGCTGTTACTCCACCGCGTGCTCAATTCAGCACATCAAGTTTTTCAATAAAAACTACCAGCTTTCCCATTTTTTTGCGTGTGTGTGATGGCTACGTTCATCAAAAACACGCTGTTCACGGAAACTCAACATATTTTGTGTGTGCAAGAAAAAAAGTGGTTGTTTAGCAGCTGTGACTCTTTATGGATTAAATCCAATCACCTACAAATACGACAGTTGTCGAGTTAAAAAGCAGACTCATAATCACGAATCAAATCCTGAGAACATTCTAAAACATGAAGTCATAGGGAAAATTAAAGATATTGTAAAAACAAATTACAATATCAAAACTAGTGAAGTAGTGGACATTATTGATACGAATGTTCTAAAATCTCCACTACAAGCCCCAGGACTAACAAGAAAAACGTCACACGTCAAACGTATAGTGTGTCGTGCAAAATCTAAAACAAAAGGTAAATCATTTTGTAATTATATTAGTTTGTAGTTATATTAGTTTGATGTGTGTGTTAAGGTTGGGAGAACAATTGCTATTTTTGCGACTGAAACGTAATAAGTAATAACACAAATAAAGTCCTAACTATCTACCTAGGTGAATTCTAATGTTTTTAAAAAAATATAATTTTAGATATCATTACGAATGTTTTGTATTTTGACGATTTTT